>VDFB02097935.1:0-18984 GCA_007258455.2 Sequoia sempervirens
CAACCTAAAATATGTCACTCTTTACCACAACATCCTTCACCCTCTTCCCCTACTCTTGACTTAGAATCTAGCCACTAATTCCACTTTGTTGTCATGATCATTAGTTGCAATACCTCTTGCAACTCAAACATCCTCTCCAAGTGAATGAAGAGTGATGCATATCTAACCTCTACAAGTTTTAAATTTATTTCTTGGGGAAGGTCCTAAATAGTGCATGTGAAATGTGGTGGTTGCAAATAAACATTTGCACATCTCTAGCATCATTAACAATTTGATCCATTCAATTTCGCCCATGTCCTTGAGTGCATTATTTATGGCATGAACACAATACATGGTCCACCAAATATGTTTGTAAGCTGCCTCATCAATTTCCTTTGAACTCTACACACATCTTTCACTTCTTGCAGCATTCTCTAGCCCAACCTCTTCAATAGCATTTGTACAGATTTGGAACTGATAATCAACATCCTTGTATTTCCCTAAGCTATCAACAACCCATAGGAAGTAAGGAGCCTCTGAAATGTGACCATGTTGTTGATGAGTGGACCACGCCTATTGTTCATCCACCCATCCATGACTATGTTGCATGCACTAGTCACCCAAGTAGATATCCAAGATTGTTGTCCTCAAATTTGTCTCCCTTGGTGGCACATATGAAATTTGTACTCTTATTATTCTATGCTAATAAGGAGAGTGAGCCACATGGAATGGAACACCATTGGCAAATATCATCTGCCTCATCCTTATTTTGCACAATGAATAACTCTACCACTATGTTCAGAGCATCACTAATCACTCTATGTTTCCCCTTGAACTAGATGGAAAAGCAAGAAATTGTGGCTCTTGGAAAGTTTAGTAGTAGTAGTAGTACTAGAACCCCTTGATGGCATAGAAGCCACTATATGTGTGTACTCATCACCCAAGCCCCACAATTTACCTATTTCAGCCCTCTGTTTGAATGACAAAGCACCACATACTTCTATACCTTCTCCTTAGTCATGAAGGAGGTGTACATTAGCTCTAGTAATGCTGCCTTGAAATTCTAGTTAACAAAATGGCACTTCTATAACCTAGTGCCCCCTTATTGACAAAATGGCTTTGCTTGTAGTTTGGTTGCAAATTGTCTTAAAGAGGACTTTTTATAGAAGGGACTTTTGGTATTTCCAACATTGAGGAAAGGCAACTAAAATGTGAACTCCCTAGTAGAACTAGTTACCTCACCTCCCTAAGGTTGACTCTCTTCATCATTCAAACCCCTAAGGTTGACTCTCTTTGTCATTCTCACTCATGCAATGAGAACTCATTCATAGTGACACTACAATAAATAAAATATATGGTTAAAATTTTAGATCACACATATATCATAATGGAAGGGTTCAAGACAAAAGGACTTTCTTTTTGTTTTTCTTACTTCAGGTCACACAAAAGAAACGCCAAAGCGAAGGATGCACAAAAATAGAAATCCTTGTTCTTCAACTTTCATCAAACAAGGATTTCATTTTTAGCTTCTTACTTCAAATGGCATGAAGCACAAAAGCAAGAATAAACAAAAGATGAAATCCTGGTTTGACTAGTATTAATCAACTATTTATGCTAATTTAAAAATAAACATTTTAAAATAATTTAATAAATAAATTTACAAATCTAAAATACTGCTGTTCTTAGGGGTTTGTCTAACTTTGTGGTTTTGCAGTAAAAAACAACAGTTCAACAACTAAAACAGCATTTTTTTAATTATATAAACATATATGAGCACTATATTCAATATTGTGTCTAAGAATTAAATTGAAAAAAAAAAAAAAAAAAAAGTAATATGATCATTGATTTCAGATTTTATAAAAGAACATTTAAAAATAAAATAATAAAATATACGTCCCAAAGTATGAAGGACCAAGGATTACCTTGATGACTTGTTGAATGATTTAAAACTTAAACCGTTCATTGATGAAGACTTGCCACTTGCTCTTCCTCTTACTGTTGCTCTAACACTTGCTAATGATCTCACTCTTGCTTGCTCTCAACTCTTGCAGCTTGCTGTTACAACTTGCAGCCTTGCTCAATGCTTTGACAGTGATTTGGAGAAAAAATGGGATCCATGTTCATAGGTTTTTTTTTAGTGCTTAGGGTGCAGGTAGAGCCCATAAACTATTTGGGTTATATGATTAGTGGCCCAAATTTCCAAAAACATGTCTGATTTTTTAAATCGCTTTTACGAGTTTTGAAATGGGGGATGTCCGAGACTCTAGCATGTTTTCTAAAGACTCAAGGGACATCATGGAATCCTTGAAATGCCCCCATCAAGGGGGATGTCCTAGAAATGTTCCCTCTCTAAGTAAGACACTTTAGGAACATCTCCTGCCTGCTGATGGTATGGGGGGCATGGTGGGGGTACATCTCAGTGTCTTGGGGACTACTCTGTCCCAGAAACGGTAGGTTCCTGTCTAAGACTCTAGCATGTTTCCTAAAGGCTCAAAGGACATCATGGCATCCTTGAAATGGCCCCATCAAGGGGTTGTCCTAGAAATGTTCCCTCTCTAAGTAAGACATCTTAGGAACATCTCCTGTCTGCTGATGGTAGGGAGGGCACGGTGGGGGTACATCTCAGCGTCTCAGGGACTTCCCTGTCCTGGAAACTTTGGCTTATTCGAACAGCAAATAAACAAAAGCAAACAGAAGTAAAAAGCTAATCCCTGATCTATATGCAGATAGAACAGCAGATGAGCATATGCTAACAGAAAGATGAAACTGAACTAATCCTAATCTATTCGCTGTTTTATCTCCCTCATGCATGCATGAAAATAGAATAAAATCTAACTAATCCTTGGATTATTTCTAGTTATCAATGATACTGCTGATGCAAATTTAGACAGCAGTTAACTCCTAGTTTTCTACACCGCCTGGATAACTGGGAGAAATTATAGTTTCCAAAATTTCCGGGGGGTAGGGGTGGGCACAGGCGGGGGGCAAGTGAGGGCAGAGTGGTAGGCGAGGGGGCGTACATCCTGGTGGAACACTAGTGGAATGTCTATTTTTATCTATACACACTATGTTTGACACGAAATAACAAAATTAGTTTTTTCTGTTTTTATTGTTTGTATTAGTACATTTTTATTTAATTCCCAAGTTTTGTTTTTCCTGTTTTAAAACCTGGTAATTGAATTCCATTTATAGTATTGTACTTTTATGATGGTGTGTCAATATGGTATTATGGGCAAACAGACAAACAGACTTTAATACTGCTAGCTCTACAAGAAACCCCTCAAGTAATTAGCAAGGATCAATGGCCAAAAGAAAAGAATCAATTGAGACATCCTAGACTATTTCATTTACTCTTCAGTAAAGATTATTTTCCATTCCCTTAAAAATGTGATTTTGAATGAATTCAGTAGGGCAATCAAGGTGATGGTTTATTCCAGCACAAATAACTGATAGGAATAATGATACCTTTGGTGCATTTGCTGCTTCTGATGATGAGATGACCTAAAGTATAGAAAGCCCATCATTGTTAATTACAGGCTTATCTAGAAATGTGTATGGATTGTCTCCACATTGAGCAAAACAAGATCAGATGTACAGTCCTCCAGAAAAACTCTATTTTGGAGATAATTAAAATTTGGAATAAAATTCCAAAATGTTATCCAATGCTTATAAAACAGGGTTATCCAGTTTTCCTTACAGCACAAAGAAGAAAACATGCCATGTTTCCTTTTAAGCCCAATCTAGAAGAATGCAACTAAATAGGCTTAGAACATACCTTGAGAACTGCTACCAATTTCCCTACCACTCAAACAAGCTTCTTGTTCTTGCTGACTTGTCTATCCCCTAGTCCTGGAAGAATACACTCTTGAAATAGATAAACAAAAGTTTCTAATAAATTACGAGTATTTGCGATACTTTTATTATTATCATGGAAACTGCCTAAAGGCAATAAAAAAGATGCCTAAACCACCCACTGACATCATATCTATTCTTATCCATGGTGTACATAGCCTGACTTCAAGCATATTTTTATAGACAAGCCTAACGAGGCTGGACAAGTAATGCTGTTTAAACGAAGGTTACCACTGGCTAAATAGCTCAGCCCTTACACTTTTCTGTATGCTTGAGGAGGAATCTTGTCAAATCTTAGCCTTGATGTTTTATTCATTGCATTGCTACAAAGACACGGCAGAACATTTATGTGAAACCAATCTACATAAGCCATTTTGCCTTAAAGTTGCAGAAAATCCAATATTCTGGAGTCGAAATCCATTGCAGAGTTGTATCCAGATTCCAGAATTATGATATCATGTCTACCTGTGAAAATCTCATTAAATCGAATATTTTCTTTCCAAAAACAAAATAAACATCTATTTGAACCAGTGCTTCAATGAAATAAACTAAGCCCCTTAATTCCTCAAATTTCATTAGAAGTACCAATATAAAGAATAGCAAAAGAGATCAGTCAAAACAAGTCCATGATTCAAACAAAACAAATTCATGAAGCTAATCCAAAAATTCATGAGAAAAGCTAACACTTCAATCCTCCTAGCTTAAAACGAAAGCCCTCCAGTAATCAACAAGCACCAATAGGAAAAGACAGAATTAATGGAGACATCCTACATTATTTCATGTAATCTTTACTCAAGGTTATTTGCTGTTCTTTCCAAAATGACATTTTGAATGATTCAGTAAGGCAATCAAGTTGAAGGATTATTCAACTCAAAGACAAACAGCTGATACGAATAGTGATAGCTTGGTGCATTTACCATTCCTAATGATGAGATGCCTTAAAGTATGGACAGCCCATTATTGTTGAACAATTACAAGCTTATCATGAACCATGCATGAATTGTCTCAGCCTCATCTAATCAGTCAGATATTCAGTTCTCCCGAAATTCCAAAATGCTATCAGATGCAAATAAAATTGGGTTAATCAGGTTTTTCTTAAAGCACAAAAAAGGATAGCTATTCATATGCTTGGGGAGGAAGCTCGTTAAATCATAGGTGTGTTGTCTTCTACATTGCATCACTACAAAGAAATAATAATACATTTAAGTAACTCATATCTAGTTCAACCAATCTGTTTTCAGGGTTTTCAGAAAATCTAAAATTTGTTTTCCAAGCTGAAAATAAACATCTATTCAAAACAGTGTATGAATGAAACAACACCCTGAGGGCATTATTTCCTTCATAAAAAATTATTATAGAAAATCAAAAAATATCAAAGAGATAATCCAATTCTAACAAATCCTTGAAGCCAATCCCTATTCATACCTTGAAAAGTAATGCTTTGTGTGCTCAGAGAATTCATGATCACCAGAGCATGCTTGTTGAAGATGATTCAAAAAAATTGAACACACACGATTATACTATTATAAACACAAATTGCAGAAAGAGATTTAAAAATAAACCTTCGGAGTTCTCTTTACATTAGGAGTGATCACTGGTTCGTCAGGTTCCAATACAGTTCCATCTATTGATGTAGAAAGGCACATCCCCTTCACCAGACACTGTGATAGATTGCAAATGACAGACTGGAGAACTTGAATGTCAGATTCTCTCATATTGCCCGAAGATGATGAACTAGCAAGCAACACCACTGATAAATTATGTATAGTATGAAGAAGCTTATGGCACTCCTTCCCAGGGTCCACAACTTCCTCAGAAGAAACAGACAGATCATTTCCTAGTTGCATGTTTCTGGAAAGGGAGCTAGCAGCATCGCCAGCAGAAACTCGATTACATTCAACTGATGCAGCTCCATCAATAACCAAAGGTACTGACTGACAAGGCTTTGTTTCTTCAGACCCATTTGATTCAGATAGAAGTTGTGTTGTAGAAACAAGTGGTCCTGTCTTTGTTAAAGATGTCTGAAGCTGTTTGCTTGACCCTATTACTCCATGACTTGTTGATCCTTCTACAAACTGAGTAGGTGGTAAAGATGATGCAGATTCACTCAAAGGCATAGGAGATGATGGATTTGGTTGAGGTGGGTGACAGTCTGAAGATATAATATCCAGAATCGGACTAAACCGATCATGACCGCATGCAGCAGAAGCATTTTGAGTCGGAAAACTCCCTAGCCCATCAGATTTTGGGGTCAATAAGGCATCATCTCCAGACTCTCCACCCTTCGAACAATTTGCCAAGAAATCTTCCATTCTTTTAGTATGGAAATCCATTTCCTGAAATGATGATAGATCATTATACATCACGTCATTCATCAAAGGCACATCAACTGACTGAGTCACATGATTACTGGCATTATTATAAAAGCTGTGGCTAGCTGAAGATATAGGATTCATATCAAAATTCAACACATGACTGGATTGCTTTGTGGTTGCTGTTGAATCAATCACTTTCTTTGGTTTTATGCTACATCCGAATGATATATCTGGAATAGCTGTGCCTTCAGAGACTGGCAATATGTTGCCAATATTTTCCATGTTCAATTTTATACCTCTAGCATCCCTACCTCTGCCCTTAGATTCCTGTACACCAGTTGATGCTCTCTCTGTAGTAGAATGTCGAGATAAAAGATTAGGATTTTCATACTTCTTATAGTTGCTAAATAAGGTTGAGAATGAATTTTCAATTGAAAATGATGCTGAACCTATTGGTCTGGATACCGAAATTTTTGATCTTGCCTCTGGTGTATCATCTGAAAAAGATGCAGTCCAATTTAAAAGTGGATCTGGGGCTGAACTCAACAGTTTGGATGGTGAAAGATTTGTTTTTGGCATTGGCATATCAGATGGAAAAGATGCAGTCCATCCAAATGCCTCGAGTATCTCATTTGATTGTTGCGGTTTTCCATTAAAAGACCCTTGTGCATTTGTTGACCTGAAATCCTTTGGATGGGAAATGGCTGGGAAACCTTGAAAATCAAGGCAAGTGGGCATGGCATTTGAATCCGCCAATTCAACAGTTGTGCTAACACTTTCTTGGCAAGAGCTATTAGGTCGCTTAAAGTTCAACCCCTTAGAACTTTCTTCGCACTTCAACAGTTGAAGTGCCACTTCAACAGTTGTGCTAGCACTTTCTTGGCAAGAGCTGTTAGGTCGCTTAAAGTTCAACCCCTTAGAACTCTCTGTAATTTTACCTGCTGCAGAATACCATAGAAGGAAAATACATTTGAGTTGAGTAAAATAATAGATTAAATGCCTAATGGGTTGCAAAAATTACCCATAAAAAGTTATTTTCAGAAGGGATTGTTGTAAAACCTTCAGAATTCAAACAACTTGACATGGCAAATGAATGCTTCCTTCCAACATTTGCGCTGGCATTTTCTTTCCAGGAGCTGCTATCCTGTTTAAACCTCTCAGAACTTTCCACTGATTTGCCTACAGAATGATCAGATACAAAGTAACGCACTTGAGTGAAATATAATTGCTTGATCTTGTTCTCTCCAAAGAGATTAGCTAAAATAACAAATTAGATATTTACCTACTGTAAAACAGCTACACAACTATAAGTGACTGCACATGAGTAGAACTTCAAACAGTTTTGGAGATATTTATTTCTAAAACAATGAAAAACCAGCCTCCCAAATTTCCCATTTTTCCAGATAATGGAGATTACTGTTTCTACAACAAAATAAAAAAATATTTCTGAAAAGACTTCAGCATTCAATCTTGTGCACATGCTATGTGAATGCTCCATTCCAAAAATTGGGTGTACCTGTTTAACCTCAATTAAAAAAAATCGTTGATTTTCTTTATGTGGTAAAAAAAAATTAAATGAAAAATACAAGAGCTTAGGTTGCAAATATATACTTAGTTCAAATATTACATCAACAATAATGCATATTCAACCTGCTTTAAGCAAACAGCATAACCATAAGAATGCAAATTCACAAAAAAATAAGAGTTATTGGGGATATTTATTTCTACAACAACAATAACTGAACCAGCCTCCCAAATTTCCCATTTTTCCAGATAATGGAGATTATTGTTTCTGCAACAATAAAAAATAGTTTTGAAAAGACTTCGGCGTTCAAACTATTGCACATACCATGTGAATGCTCCATTCCAAAAATTAGGTATACCTGTTTAACCTCAATAAACACTGTTGATTTTCTTGATGTGATATCACATAGAAAAAATCAATTAAATGAAAGGCGCACAAGTTTTAGGTTTCAAATATATATACTTAGTTCAATGTTACATCAACAATATTATACTCAACCTGATTTAAACAAACAGTGCAACCATAAGAATGCAAATTCACAAAAAAAATAGAGTTGAGCAGAATCCAGATTCACAAAATCAAGTGTCGTTCTGAACTGTTTAACTTTTTCTAAATACAATTGAAAGTACTCTATTAAAAATGCATTATAAAAAGTCCATGGGGCTTATAGAACAGATGGTTGAGCCATTGAAAGACACGGATAGTGGTCACAGGTTCAAATCCCCAGCTTCAACCGCTACATGAGAAAGGGCAGCTCAACTGGTCAGAGGTTATAGGGGATCACATAATTAGGAACAAAGCATTTATCCCTACCAAAAACAAAGCATTTATAAAGAAAATTACATCATCATCTAAACATCAACAGCAATTAATTTTGGATATTAGTCTGTAAGAGTATTACAAAACAGTTTTCAAAAATCCAAGTTTAACAAATGCCAAATCCACAAAAAAATTCTACCAAAATCATAGAAACTACTGAGCATCCAATCCTCTTCATCAGAATTTATTGTGCTCCTCGAGGCCTCTAATATTCCACAAAAACAAACATTAAGGAAACAATGTGTTGCTTGATGCACCTATGATTTACTCTAGAACTGTTTCAAATTCAGGACATGCAGTATCACAAATCTGGGATTGATGGTCCTTCGAACACAGACAATCTAGTAACAGATATGTCTAGATTTTTGCAGTTAATTTTCAACTTCTGACTGAATTAGGTATTATAAAAATTGGCATTTGATACTCCCACCTCTGGGTTTGTCTCTAGCAGTTCTACATCTGATCATTGTTTTTGAGTGACTTGACTCTTCGAGGTGTCCACAACTGGAGAAAATATATGTATTTCCTTTGCAATCCCTTTTAGCTTTCTTGTTACTTTGTGGGGTCTGCTATGCTGTGGGCTTGAGATGCTGTCAAGGATGGTGTGTTGGCTTCCAGGCTATCCTGAATATCTTTGAGGTATTTTGACAGAATTAGGTATTATAAAAATTGGCATTTGATCCCCCAACCTCTGGGTTTGTCTCTAGCAGTTCTACATCCAATCATTGGTTTTGACTCTTTGAGGTGTCCAAAACTGCAGAAAATACATGTATTTCCTTTGCAATCCCTTTTAGCTTTCCTGTTACTTTACAGATTCTGCTATGCTGTGGGCTTGAGATGGTGTGTTGGCTTCCAGGTTATCCTGAATATCTTTAAGGTATTTTGACTGAATTAGGTATTATAAAAATTGGCATTTGTTACCCCCACCTCTGGGTTTGTCTCTAGCAGTTCTACATCTGATCATTGGCTTTGACTCTTCAGGTTACCATAACTGCAGAAAACATATGTATTTCCTTTGCGATCCATTTTAGCCTTCTTGTTACTTTGTGGGGTCTGCAATGCTGTGGGGGCGTGAGATGTTGTCGAGGATGGTGTGTTGGCTTCCAGGCTATCCTGAATTAGGTATTATAAAAATTGGCATTGATCCCCCGCCTCTGGGTTTGTCTCTAGCAGTTCTACATCTGATCATTGGTTTTGACTCTTCTAGGTGTCCACACCTGCAGAAAACATATGAATTTTCTTTGCAATCCCTTTTAGCTTTCCTGTTACTTTGTGGGTTCTGCTATGCTGTGGGCTTGAGATGTTGTCAAGGATGGTGTGTTGGCTTCCAAGTTATCCTGAATATCTTTGAGGTATTTTGACTGAATTAGGTATTATAAAAATTGGCATTTGTTACCTCCACCTCTGGGTTTGTCTCTAGCAGTTCTACATCTGATCATTGGTTTTGACTCTTTGAGGTGTCCACAACTACAGAAAACATATGTATTTCCTTCGTGATCCCTTTTAGCTTTCTTGTTATTTTGTGGGGTCTGCTATGCTGTGGGCTTGAGATGTTGCCAAGGATGGTGTGTTGGCTTCCAGGCTATCCTGAATATCTTTGAGGTATTTTGACAGAATTAGGTATTATAAAAATTGGCATTTGATCCCCCAACCTCTGGGTTTGTCTCTAGTAGTTCTACATCCAATCATTGGTTTTGACTCTTTGAGGTGTCCACAACTGCATAAAATATATGTATTTCCTTTGCAATCCCTTTTAGCTTTCCTGTTGATTCGAGGATTCTGCTATGCTGTGGGCTTGAGGTCATGGATGTTGTGTTGGCTTCCAGGCTATCCTGAATATCTTCCATTTCTTCTATTCCTGGTTCAGCACGAGCTTCAAAGGGGTTTGAAAGATTTATCTGCTCAGCTAAGAGAGTTGCTCCTCTGTTCTTCCTTACAATCTGTTCATTTTGTTTCTCCTTGTTGATTCAACCTTTCCCAGGAATGTGCAGATCCCAGCAGTGGCTGTCTTTTAGTCAGTTCTTGGGGTATCTCTTCCCAATGTTCCCATGCTATCTGATGCATTTGGCAATTGTTATGCTCTTGATTTGTTGCAGGTGGTTGTTGTTGTTCCTACTATTGTTGGGAGAGGAATAAGTGAGCTAGATGACCATGCTCATCACAGATTCTACAACAAAAGCCAAAATTCTCGTTATCCATGGGCTGCTTCCACAACATCTTCCAACAGTATTATCTGGTAATGGCTTAACCAGATCTATATTAACACAGATCTGAGCAAAGTTCAGGACCCTTGTGTGTTTGGGGAACTCAGAAGCTGTAATATACTCTCCAACGGCTCTGCCTACCTTCCTTGGCAATTACTTGGTAGATCCCTGTTTTTATGAAAAGACTAGATTATTTTATGAACCAGGGGCCACCAAGAAATCTGTATCTTTGTTTGTTTTGAGGAGAATGTGAAAATGAAATAGACCTTTAAGATCATTAGAATGCCAACAGTTCCACCTGGCTTCCAATTCTCTTGAACCCAAGATCTGAGTCATAAGTCCAGGGATAGCACCTGTAAACCTGCATAAATAAATGCCTTCTCTTTCGCCAGCTAAAAACTATGTTCCATTTCATCCAAGGTGAAATTTATCTTGGTGGACGAGTTTTTCCATTATTTGGTAGCAATTAATTTATTTTCTTTAGTGGAATGAGGGTATTATGAGTGCTCTTGGGATACGATGCTGGGTGGGTGAACTTTGGCAGGTCATCTTACAAATTTGGTTGCTCTCATTCCAGGCAGTACCTCCAAAGGGTGGGCTGGACCATTGGTAAGCTAGTGTCACCAAGAAGACCATAGTCTGGACTCCTCTAAAAAGGTTGAGTCTTTCACTCGGCCCAAAAGTGCAGATGCCAAGGATGGTCAGAGCATGAGGACATGGGAAAATGGATTTTTCCTAGTTAGATAAAGAAGCCTTTATATTTCCAAACTGTATAACAACAATACCCAAATAACCTCATACTTGATCTATGACTAATAAGCTATTATAGTTCAGGATCCAAGACTGGCAACAACAGTCTGTTAGCCGCGGCATAAATCCCACATAGCCAAACTCCACTGCCATCATCCCAACAGATCACTGCTTCCTCATTTAGCAATTCAACTGGCATTCCACTTGATTAGTATTCCCTAGGTTGGTGTACTTCCACATAGGCCAAGCTCAATGCCATGCTTTTGTGCCACATTATGTCACTCAAGACTGTACTTCTATTGTTTGCACTAAACTAGCACAACAACCTGTGTAGTGCACACCTGAAAGATGAACCAACATATTAGCAAGAATACAAGGTGTCAAATGCTCCAGAACCTGAACCATTCTATAACCATTACTGATTGTCATTCCTTCTCTTTCACTTAAGGTTAATTATTTTCTGCAGAATAGGCAAATCATCTAGGGTATTCACCTAGTTTTCTGATCATGGGAATTTTTATTCTCAGTCTTCTAGTTCTTTGTGCACATGTTTTATGCCTTCCACTATACATTTCTCTTCAAAATGAGTAATAGTTTTACTCCATTGTTTTTTGTTGTCCGCTCATTCCTTGATAAGGTTATTAGACACCACACTTGTGAGTCCCACAACATCCAAACACAATCTTTAATCAATTCCAGGAATAGAATTGTTAATAGAGAAAACTCAATGCCATTATATTCATAGGGTCGATATTCATATTCCTGTAAACATCCATTTATAGCAACAAAAGGAAGGAGTTCAATCTGTCCTCTATCAGATTACCTGGGTAAACACTGACATAAGTGTAGGATGGTTGATTCCTAGTAGAAACCTTAGGATACCTCCACAAGCATCAAGCAACTCTGCTCTTAAGAAGCGCCACAGTACAATCTTTGGCCAATTTTGTGAACTCGTGATTCAACTGGATCCCCTGACATCATCACCTTTTTCCAGCTTGCATGCCAAAACACCTTTCCAGCTTCAAAGTGTTAATAATATGTGAACAGATTAAATGCACAGAGAATTAAATCAAAACAGACAAAATAACACAGCATGTACCCTGGGAAAACCCTCCTCTTGAGGGAGAAAAACCCAGCAACAAAGATCTCTCTTATATATATGAAGCAACAGTGGCTATCTTTACAAATTACAGTGTGGTCTAACTCAAGACCAATATGCAGTACCTGGTAATGAATAAAACACAGATAAGAACCTTTAGATCACACCTGGCACTGGCAGAATACAGAGTTGACAAAGTTCGCTTTGCACTGGAAAATCAACACTGTGCAGTGTTCGCACTTGCTTGTTGAGCTTATCTCTCTGATAGGTTCGTACTTAATGAATGTCACTGTTCAATGATAAGCCTCTAATAGATTCGCCCTTTGTCGATCTGGAGAATTCGATGATGAGCCTTGAATAAGTTCGCTTTAAACAATATTCGCACTGAAATAACAGTTGTATTCGCACCTTTTGATCTCTGATTTGTACGCACCTCAATAAGTGAAAATAGACTGAACAACGATGATAAACATGGACGAATTACAGTCAATATATACCGGTTGAAGTTGGAGAGACGCGTGCCTTCATAACCTTTATGTCGGCCTTTATAAAATCGCGTCTATTCTTTGTTGAGGTCCGCCTTGATAAGTGTTTACACCTCTTCACAAGAGGTCGGCCACCTTGTGAATATACTTTAGTAATAGTTGTCTTCAGTTAAATATGTTCTAATAAAAAGAAACAACTTGATTTCTTTTATGTCGGCCATGAGATGAACATACTACAAGACAATGAATGTAAATTGAATAGCCAACGGCTATCTTCAATTTACGTCTTCCAAGAAAATGCTGAGCTGGAAGGAGCTACTGAAACTGCTAATACATTAACACAAAGTACTTTTAAGGTCCATGTCAATCCAGACATTCCAATGTTTCAAGGAAAAATTGGCGTAGTAGCATTGAACGAATAGACTTACCAATTAGAGGCCTCCATCAAAATGCTTAATACTACACTGATCACCTTCCTTGTGTTGAAGATAATTAGAGGGCTCCTTCTCTATCAAATGCTTAATATGATGCCAAGATCATCCTCATTGTGTTGAACATAATTAGAGGGCTCCTTCTCTATCAAATGCTTAATATGATGCCAAGATCATCCTCATTGTGTTAAACATGTCCACATCAGTCTCACAATAGTGGGAAGCTTGCAGCATCCAATGTGAGCATGAATTTAAACATATCGACAATTGGAAGAAGTCTGTTGGAATGGTATGTGAAGAGTACCATCCTTAAAGTACTATATGGACAAGTTCATGGACTTATAATAGTTGCAACAAAAGAAGGATCAACTATCCAAGACTACAAAGCAGGTTCCATGACTTATCACTCACCTAAAAATCCAAGACAACATAAGGTAGACTAACGCATTATAACATTAGTGGACTTTCCCATTATATCCCTACCAAAAAGGAATTTCTGAGCCCCCAAAGATGAGGCCAAGCATACTGTCATGACTCCAAGATTGAAAGGAAATCCAAGCTGAAGTAGAACACCTCATCTGGTGCTGCAAGCAAGACCCAAGAAGCCAAATCTTCTATCACAAACAAAAATAAAAAGAAAAAATCCACAAGGAGACCACAAAGCAACGTCCAACACATCACTAGCCAAAGCTATGTACCACAGGAATGTGTCCCCTTCATTTTCAGAAACATTTTGAGGACGCAGGGACAGGTCAGAAATCCAAAAAATCCAAGACAACATAAGGTAGACTAATGCGGTATAACATTAGTGGACTTTCCCATTATATCCCTACCAAAAAGGAATTTCTGAGCCCCAAAAGATGAGGCCAAGCATAATGTCATGACTCCAAGATTGAAAGGAAATCCAAGATGAAGTAGAACACCTCATCTGGTGCTGCAAGCAAGACCCAAGAAGCCAAATCTTCTATCACAAACAAAAAAAAGAAAAAATCCACAAGGAGACCAACCAAAGCAACCTCCAACACACCACTAGCCAAAGCTATGTACCACAGGAATGTATCCCCTGCATTTTCAGAAACATTTTGGGGATGCAGGGACTGGTCAGAAACGTCCCCCAGCAATCCCCAGTCTGCAGAAAATCCAGGAAACATCCCCAGGACAGTTGTTTTGTTTTGCAGGAAAACACAAAATTCAAATCCCTACCATTCACATTGAATATACAAAGATTACACAGTATTGAAACAGTAGTAAAATATTTACTGCTGTATTGGAGTGTTCCTCTATCATTATGGAAGTTCACAAGCAACCTTCCTACATTCAGTAGATTACTACTTGCCAATTTGAATCTCCTCAGATGAAATCTGCCTAGAGCATTATATGCAATTTGGTAGTTCATTAGATGCTGGTAAAAACAGTGAATATGTAGTAAACTGAGAGATATTAATGTCTTTTCTTTCTTCCTGTTTCTGTGCATAGGTTCATGTTCCAGTTTCTTGCTGTAATTCTTGCTACTAACCAGATTTCATTTGTAAACAGATAAATGAAGTTACAGTGACACATGGTACCTCTAAGCTTCTAGATCTTGCTTCTCTGTCTCATTAGAGATTTTAATACCTTGTTGCTCGGTTTTTTTGGAGTTTATTTTCTGATCCTTCTAAAACTCCAGTTTAACTGCTATTTAACATCCGGACATACTAATATTTATATTTTAAGTTTTAGAAAGTCAGGCACCTAGTTGGACTTTCTATACACTAAAAATTTTATAGAGAATTCTGTTCGAATTCACTTTAGTGGCTAGAAGAGTTCAATATATTATTCAAATAAAGAGTCATGTAATGCTTCTGGGTTTTGCATGTTCAAGGTGGTTGACATTAGAACATTCTTAACTGAATCTTCCTGGAACATGGATTCAATCCTGTGTTCCTGGTTTCAGGGCGAGGAGACGGGGCGAGGGGCGAGTTTTGGGGACGGCAGTCCAGGGCAGATTTTTGGGGACGGCGGGGGGACGGCAATATAGAAATTTTTCAAAATATATATATATATACACAATTACATATATATATGAATTTTTAAAAATATATTATATAGAGAGAGAGAAAGAGAGCAATTTGAAATATCAAATATGTGCAACAATTTCAATATGACAATACGTGCATAGATAAAGAGTATAACAACAGTATAACAACAATATAGCAACAGTATAACAACAATATAAACATAAAGGTAAACACTAACAGCAATGCCAATAACTTAACAATTAAATATAAAAGCATTTTGTTCAAGTTTTAACACTAAAGTTAAATAACTCAAAGATCAACGTCTCAAACTTTAAAGTTTAAATACAACAATCTGTCAATCTATGACACTATGCCTCATTCGGGCTATCAATATCAAAAGCACTATCTGTGTCACTGTCACTCTCTGCCTGAAGTGGATCATCCAAAGGAAGGCCAACCATTCTCAATTGCACCTCCTCCTCATCAATCTGCCTAACTAGTTTGTTTTAAAATAATAGTTTGTTTAAAAATCAATTTTATTATTCGTAATTTTTTATTTAATTTTACAATAATATTAAAATTTTAAATAGTTATGCTTATTTTAATTTAATTTTATTATTTTATTATTTTAAATTTAAACTAAATAATAGTTTGTTTAAAAATTCATTTTATTACTCGTAATTTTTTTTTAATTTGACAATAAATTATAATATTAAATAGCTATGCTTAAAAATTAAATGTTTTATCAAATTTTTATTTAATGAAATATAATAATATTTAATATTTATTATTTATTAATTATCACGCAATTTTATTTTATTTCATAATATAATTAACTTACAAGCAATTAAAAATTAATTTTTTTATCAAATATGATGAAATATTTAATATTATTAAGCAATTTTTATTTAATTTGTCAAAAATTAAAAGATTTTTTTACTTTGACAAAAGGGGGACTCCTGGGCGTCCCCGATACGGTTGGGGGACTTCTAGCCGTCCCCTAGCCGTTTCACCCTTTTATTTTCCAGCCGTCCCCCTTTTTGGGGGCCCGGCGTTTCCCTACCGTCCCCGGTTTTCAAAATCAGGGGCGCTGAGGCGATCTGCCGTCCCAGATCACACACGAAGCCACCGGGGGGCCGGGGCGTGGGATTTGGAGTGGGGGCAGCGTCAGGTGTAGCCTAGATTCAATCACAATATGATGTGTTATTGATTAGAGAACCTTGCCTTCGGATCCCAAAATAACGCATAAATCCTTTTTAAAGGCTGCAATTTCCATTATGCAAATTTTAGTATAAATTGAGATATTATTATTAATGCCTTTTCCTTGGTACTGTTTTCATACATAGGTTCATGTTCCAGCTTCTTGCCATAATTCTTGTAACTTACCATATTTCATCTGTAAGCAGAAAAACAGAGTTACAGTGGCACATGGTAGTTCTAAACTTCTAAATCTTGTTTCTGGGTCTCATTAGGAATTATAATACATTTTTTGTTGGATATTTTTGGAGTTTATTTTCTGATCCTTCTAGAAGTATGGTTTAACTGCTATATAAACATCAAAGCATACTAAAATTTGTCTTTCTAAGTTTTGGAAAGTCAGGACACCTAGTTGGATTTTGCATGTCCTTTAAAGTTTTATGGAGAATTCTATTCTAATTCCTTCTAGAGACTAGAGGAATTTTAATATACAACTCAATAAAGAGCCATATAATGCTTTTGAATTTTGAATGTACAAGGTGTTTTCCATTAGAATATTCTTATCTGAATCTTCCTGGAACCTGGATAAAAATCACAATATGATGTGTTATTGATTAGAAAACCTCGCCTTCAGGTCCCACAGAAAGCCCAAAAATCCTTTCTAAAGACTGCAATTTATGTTATGAGAGTTTAAGAATATGTGCTAGCTGTAAAGAAAAATCAAATGAATAATTAGTTATATTCTTGACATTGTATATTAGCATGTCTACTTTGCCATTGCATTTCAATCTCTTTTGAGCATTATTCTATTTGTAGTTGGAACTTGCAGCTTTTGGGCATTTTGTTGTAATTTTTATATAATATATACATACAATGACAATGAAAGAAATGAAATTTTATTAATTTGTGCATAAACTCTCATATGAAATTTCAATTCAGCTCTAATTTTATGCATTAAGGTTCTATAATGTATATGATGAAATCAATGTTATCATATGAATATTTTAAATTTCCTATATTTAAATTTTCCCTATTTTCTTAATAGCCATCCCCTATCATCCCCTAAAAAATGCATCCCAAAAAAATTTTATCTTGGAAATGCATCCCTTCATTCCTGTAATGCCCCCTTTTCAATAAATTCATGATTCCAGACCAAAATCCCATTTCTTAATTTTAGTAGGCTAAGCCTAATGGATCCCAACCTCATCATAGATTTCAAATATTCTATTTTTAGTAGGCTAAGCCTGATGGATACCAACCTCATCATAGATCTCAAATATTCTATTTTTAGTAGGCTAAGCCTGGTGAATCCCAGCCTCATCATAGATCTCAAATATTCTAAGTATGGAGGTTTTTGTGTTCAAGTTCCAAGCGTGTCCAAGTTGTCGGAGTTTTGGAGTTCCACTTCCCAATATGCATCTCCACCCAAGTCCAACTTTTCCTTTATTCCTATTGGAGTTTCAAACTTTCCTGTACAAGCATGCCTTTCCTTCAAAGTCCAATTTTCCCTTTGCTTTTGTCAAGTTATTGGACGACTTCTCCTGTAAGGTCCCCTTCTAAATAAATTCTCATGTTTTGGGACCAAAAGCCCATTTCCTATTTTTAGTGGGCTAAGAATGGAGCCCAACCTCATAGATTTCAAATATTCTTAGTAGTTTAATTCTTTTCTTTTCTTTTTTTGTTGTGTGTTCATTCCATAACTCAATTAATTACTAGCTAGGTTATTCAGTTGTCCTCATGCCACCATCTTAGCCCAGCAGTGTGGATAGGTTCGACTCAAATGCCAAATGTGCCTGGATTTCATAATAACAAAAAAATATTGATGGGTAAATGAGGCTAGAAAGGACCATTTAGTGGGATACAAAAGGAGGCTCACTCTGTGGGCAAAACTAGGAAAAATATTTTTTAATAGAGCAAGACAATGCATAAACATCAACACACAGTGACCAGATGCACATTCAAATTACCTAATTAATAAACTAATTAAAATATGAAAATCAAAATGTCTATAAAGGCAAGGTGAAAACAGAAAATCTAGTAATTGTTGGAAATAAGCCACACCCGAACTGATGATGGACTGGCCACAAAGGGCCAATAAGCTCAGTTGGTAGAGCCCTCCAGTAGCAAACGGAAGGTCCTAGGTTTAAATCCTAGCTAGTCAATATGAGTTGTAGCTCAACATATGGTATCAAAGCCAGGCTAGGCGCCCCAAGCACCTACAATGTAGCTTAAAGGGAGGTGTTGGAAATTAGCCACATCTGAACCAACAATAGACTGGCCACATAGGGGCCAGTATTTCAATCAGTAGAATGTTCCAGCAGCAAATGGAAG
>VDFB02097936.1:0-45814 GCA_007258455.2 Sequoia sempervirens
GTAAAACCTTGAAAAAATACCAAAACAGCCTCAAAACATTGCAAAACATCAAAAACATCCAAATATTTGAAAAATAAATAAAAATTCATCCATTTCATCTCGCTTGCACCCGCAATAACATCATCCATAATAAACTGATCGTCATCCTCAAACTTTGGTGAAACAGTTAGAAGCAAGTCTAGTAGCTCAAAAAGTAAAACTCCAAACGTCAAGTCTGAAGTCTAAAGTCAGTACGTAAGCAAGTTGTTCATCTCTTGGTATCGATAACACATCATCTAAATTGGTCCCATATCAATCATCCCTTATAACACTTTGGGGAAACGAAATGGCATGCCACCATCCTCTAACATGTCCTAGGATGAATCCTTCCTACAATGGGCATTATCTTTTGGCAATAAGTTTCAGCTCTTATCCTTAGAAAAAACATCCTCCTTCTGTTAGCAGTATTGAAGAGCATCAGTTTGTTTGTGTACTTGGTCTTTATCTTTTGACTTATCTTATTTGCACTCATTCCAAGGACGTCTCGATGATATCCCAAAATGAAGGATTTAGAGAAATAGGAATGGGACAACAATCATTATCTTTTGTCTGCTATGCTTGTTGGACATTCTTGTAATATAACCTCAACAAATACTTGCTTTGTTTGATATGTATGGAAGAAGTCTAGGGCAACTTGTTGACTATTACATGGATAGGTTTACCTTTTTGTGTTTTGGTCCGAGGTGCCTGAAACTTCTAAAGTGCATCCTAGCAAGGTTTCCATATGTCAAGTGTGAACAAGAATATTCCTATCTACTTGTCAAGTCAAAGTTCATCTCATGGGGTACAACACCATCCTGGTTTTCTATACCTTGATGCATCGTACCACATGTGTTATCAAACATAAAAAAAATTGACCCTTTGAAAAATCCCAATTCCACGGCAAGTAATCATCATCATCATCATTATCATTTACATCATCCTGTGTCTTGTTGAAATAACTTCTTCTTTTCTTACTAACCGCACTAACAAGGTAATATGATAGTTGTTCATCATCCCCATCATCGTCACCGATTCTGCATCCACAAATCATTAGCATATCACATAAACATATCACATAGGAATCATAAACACATTTGCATAAACATATCATATAGGAACATACGCATTGCATTTTTATGATCATATAAACAGGTTATCATAAACATTCTTCATAGATAGATACATCCATGTCATTGCATTTCACCCAGTACATTGCATCTCATGGTATTATATCAATAAATATTCATTTGCATTTCATAACCATTTCATATCACCATCTATCATCTAAATCATTACATAACATGAGCAAAAGCATTCCATAATCATTTTTGCATAATCATAATAATATAAGCATTTAATTCATTAGGCATACATACTTGCATAACATAAGTGACATCATATCATCATGTTACGTTCACATTACGCATCAACATATCACTTTGCATTAACATATCATTGCATCACATACATCATCATTAATTACAATAACATTTGTTATTCTAAACATCTCATTAAACCATCTCATTATACATTAACACCATTTCATTCGCATCATATTAGGACCATCACATTTTCATATTTCATTATCCATATCATCTCATAAATAACATCATAAAACATTTATTACATAAATCATTCCACATAGGCATAAACGTATAAAATTCATATATGCATCCATTCATTAACATTGCATAAGCATAATTTACATATCATTTCGCATATCATTTCACATATCGGACCATTGCATTTTGCATTATCATAAATAAACCATCACATTTGCATATCATAGGTGAACATAATATAGATCTGTTAGTCATAATCATAACGCATGTATCATCATCAGAAATAAACACATCCATAAAAGACATCACTGCAAAGCATATAGAAATAAATGCATCCATAACATATAGAAGTAGAACCATACATACATACATAAGGATAACACATTGCATCACATCAAAAGCATCATCAGCTCATATATATATCATCAATAATGTCACTGTCATAGTACAAAGAATAAATCAGATCGCTGTATATATATGTCAATCGGTACAAAAGGCCCCTCAGGCTATAAAAAATGAGCCCATAAGGCACAAAAAATACATCATAATATCTCGATCAAGCTCGGTCTCGGTGAATGTTGCCCTCACCCCTGTCACCATGACCCTCTGGTGGTCTCTAGCTGGCCCGCTCTGAATACTCTGGGACCCATGCTGCTCTGGGTATGGCCTCATGATAAGCCCGTCGGTAGTACTCTACCTCTCGGATGGCATCCCTGTAGGATCGCACTGGCACTATACCTTGGGAGGAGGAGGATGTCATACTCTCGATCTGCTGTCCGCGGCCTAGCTCTGTGGCTTCCTATAGCTCTGCAGCCTATCTCTGCTACATGGCCTGATCTCTCTCAGCCCTGAGCTGCTCTCTCTCAGCCCTCGCCTGGTTTCTCTCTGCTGTCATCACCTAAACTTGGGCCTGCAGCTTGAAAATCAGTGCATCTCGAGCATCTGCCTGTCCCTGTGGCTGCACATGTGGCTACACTTGAGGCTGATCCTCGTCTCGTGGTGGCTCCTGCTACTGGTCCTGCATATGTACATCTTCGTAACCTGGCGGGACTAGGGGCACACTTGGTGGATCCTGTCGAATATCCACCCTCGGTCCTCGCCCCCGTCCTCTCCCTCTGCCTCTGACTCTGCGTGCATCTGGATCCTCACCTAGAACGGTCAATCGAAGTGGAGGTCTGAACCAGTCCCTGTAGGCCTGATTAGTATCAGGATCTGCTAGGCCCTGATCATAGGCCCACGGTCGGGCTACCAAGTGCCTAAAGCTGTCAACTACCACCAATGTGGGAATACCATGTCCCCATGATATCTGTGTCATGCTGCAAGCAAAGACGACTACATAACCGTCATCTGGCCGATCTTCCAGCTCTCTGAACTGACGTTGTACGCGCCCAGGCAGGTACCTCTCAATCATCGTATGCTCTCGCCCCTACATGTAACGGTCCTGGCTGCAATAAAAGAGTTGATCAGCATCGTCGGCTCATTTGGGCTGACCAAGGTACAGTCTCTAGGTGAAAACAAGCATGTCATCTAGGACCCGCCTCCAATAGGGGATCTCGTGCTAGCTAGTGTGTGTAAAGGACACACCGCCTCTGTATCGTGCCACAAGGGGATAATCTACCCCCATCAGAACTGGAATGACATGTGGACGCAACACAGAAATGTGCTCCCATGCCCAGACGTGAAGTAAGGTCACTCCAGCCCCCAGCGCTCTGCCGTCCATGTATACATACTCGTGCAAGTCTTGGTAGAGTGAGGTGAGAAGAACAGGCCCCCATGTGAAACGAATAGGTCTGTCTTGGACCATCCGCTCCCAGCAATACCCCCAGCCAGGACTGAAATATCACCGTCGTTGGTTTGGGGCAATAAGACCCAAAATAATAGCTGCAACTGCCTAGCGGTAGGGAGGTGTAATAACCCTGTAATGCTCTAACTCAATCTGCCCCTCGTAGTAGATGATGTCCCATGTGGCGAGGACTCTGATGTAGGACTCGCATCCCTCATCCATGTCAAAGATCGCCTAGCGACCGTGACTAGGCAATTGGAAAATGCGCCAAATGTCCTCTAGAGTGACGGTGGCCTCGCCAGTGGGAAGATGAAATGATGACTCTCGCTGTGCCATCTCTCGGCTAGCACTGATAACATCCCCAGGTGAGTGCGCACGGGCACTGCAAACACAATGTGCCATAATTCCATAGCTCTTAGTCGATCCTGGTCCCTGTTGCTCAGGTCCCGTAAGACGCTAGCCAAATCTTGTGACCGGTGCTCCAGAGAGTAGAGCTCCCTCGCTGCATCCTACATCAAGGAAGGTCAATGTGTTAAATTTTTTGAAAATTTCTAGGTCGAATGCTCCAAAAGGTCCCCAGCGGTGCAGTTTGTGATGGCGTTGTAGTTTGATTTTAGTCAAACTCCGATGCTCGAGCTCTAAAAAATGCAAAAAAGCACTGCCACGGTGCACTTTCTCCCCTAGCATCGCAGTTTGCGTGAAATGAGTGACGTTGCGGCATAGTTTTGTCAAACCGGCCCGCCGAGCTCGAGCCCAGAGTCAGAGTTTCTTAACTCCGAACTGCATCACTGTGGAGCAACAAGGCACTACGTGGCGCACTTTAAATGCCAAGCGGCGCAATATAGTGCCATTGGAGGCAAGCTCCCCTTTTAAAGCATTAATTACGACATTAAATGAAAAGACTAAGCTTGGGTAAGGGTCACATACCGGTGCCCTGATGCCAGGTGGCCGCTGGTATGTCCGAACTCAATCAGTGATGTGTAGGGGAAGCTGTCGTTGCGCCATATCACCAAAGAGTCAGAGCTCAAATCTTAGGTTTGCTAGTGGAGGTGTGTGAAAATGACTTGAAAGTGACCTCGCGGGCCCCTTTTAAACCTAAAAGTTAGGGTTTTTTAACCCTAAATAGCTGTCTTGCTAGGGTTTTGGATCCCAAAACTTGTTTTTGTCCGTTTGAGGCTTCTTTTTCATCGTTTTATTGCATTTAGACACGTTTTTAGCCTCTCGGAGCCCTTTCGGACTGGTCGGGTACTTTATCACCTTTTTTCGCGAGATCACCCAAAAAAATTAAAATTTTTGTCGGATCTCTCAAGGGGGCATTATAATGGCATGTTTTCTCTCACCATACAGCAGTGGGGCAAGTTTTTAAATAGCGAAAATTTTGGCTTTCATCGAGATCGGTTATTCTTTGAACCAATGCAACGAGTGCATTGCTTCAAAGGGGCAAAATGTAGACACGTAAAATATATTGATTAACATCGTGCATTTGATCCTGACTCACTAACATCGTTTCTTCCTAGATGATCCCTCGGTCTAACCATTTAATCAAATTCCCCTATCTGATTAAATTCATCAATATTCGTCTCTTAATTAAATAAATCATTTTATCTAATTAAGTCAATCTCTTTTGTTAATTAAATCAATCCATCTAATCTAATTATCCCTACTTAATTAAATAATCAATTTATTTGATTAAATCTCTAAAGTCTATTCATTAAATTGAATAAATTAAAACCTTATGTGATTTAATCTAACACCATTTCTTTTAATTAAATAAATCAAAATCCTTATTTAATTATTGTCTTACCATATTCCTCTCTTATTTGATTTAAATAAATCCATAAATCTAAGTCAAATAAGTCACATCATCAAATCTCCTGTTAAATTAATTAACCCTTGGTTAATTTAATGTCACATCCTCTAGATAATGCAAGTTGCACATGAAAATAGATTTAATTCATTTATTAAATCCCTATTTTTCCTCACAAGACATCTTTTGGAATATTCTCTCAATTTGAATTCAAAAATTCCAAGTCAACATGTACATCCAACAAGGCATTAACTTCCTCTTACATGTCCTTTGCCTTGAGTCAAGTGGCATTTATTGCATTTTCCCTTCCCTCTTGCATGTCATTTTAACAAATTTGAAATTCAAATATTTGCATTTACTGGCACAAACCCCAAATCTTGCACATCCTTCATCCATTGATAGCTTGACAAGTGGCATCATATCATTGGATGAATGTTAGTCCCACATTGTTCAAATTTGGACATTCATCCATCTTGAAATTCTATAAATAAAGAGTTCATATCCTCATTTGATCATCCACAAACATTGCAAAGTTATTATGCTAAAATATTTAGCCATTTCCATCCATCATTGAATTCTTAGCTAGGCTTTTTACAGATTTGGCTTGGAGTTCTCATCTTTCATCAAAGTGGATCAATGTCATCTTCAACATATCAAAATTTCATCATAGGAATTGGGAAAGGGCCAATTTTCACATCAAATTGGCACCAATTCCCCCATGGGATCATGAGTTTGCATATTTAAATTAGGATTCAAATTATTTCATTGTTTTTATTTGGTTCTTCATTGTTTTCTTTCCTATTTTGAGTTTGTAAATGGATTTCATGGGGAATCCTTGTTTTAGCTTGCAATTCCTTGTTTAACTTGTTTACTCATGTTGTTTTGCAGGTACTAGGAAAAGGGTTCACACACCCTACATCAAACCTCACCCAAGTCTAATATTGGTGTACAATCGATAATATTATGCTAGCTAAAATCCAACTACAACATTGTAATATAACATTCTATGCCCACAAGGAAAAATGACCACAACACTCATCTAGTAAATAACAACAAACCACCATCAAAGCTCCTAGTACATGATCAATATAGAATCTAGAAACTTACCATGACATTATGATTTACAACTCAAACCATGACCACTTTTCCTATAACAATTGAGAAAGCGTATAGAATCCATGAAATCCCACTTGCCTCATAATTTGTATACTCACCAAGGAAGATCATGTAACCTAATAAAATATATTCTCTACCACATATTCATCACTCTAAAACTCAAACGCATAATCCAAACTCCACCATGGCACAATAAACCATTATTCTAAGGATAATCTATCTAAACCAACAAATTAAAATTGGAAACTCAACCAAAGACTATAAGAGCCCTCCATGGAAACTTGAGTTTTCTACATCTTCAATAAATGTGAAGATAAGCATCATCTATTAACAGAGTTATTTAGATGTATATCAACTTTCACTTCACACATATGATGACTATCAAGAGATTCTCATGACACTAAAAACCACAACAAAATATGATCTATCATGAAGTGACACATCCAAATCACTACTAAAGCTCCCACAAAAGGTGGTCCCAAGCTACACATAGAATCATGATAAACATCTCTTGACTGAATATCATCCATGGCCATCACACAATCATAGAACACAACTACACTAGCATTAGCTCCTAAAGAAGAGTTGTTGTCTCCAACCAAGAAGATAAAAGTGACTACGTAACTACACAAAGCTTCTACTAAACTATGATCCAATGCCTTTGATGCCACCACAATCAACTACTATAGGTCCCAAATAATAACTATCTTATCTAGACTCTAAACACCATTTATCTACATCATTATAATGAACATGCCAATACACCAAAATGATAAAAAGATCCAACTAAAAAATCTACACTAACACTATAAAATACATGTGGATATATATAACCTACATATGAGGTATTCATGCAAACAAGCCACAAAACTACACAACTCATAGTCTAACCCAAACAATGTAACATATAGGTTCAAAACCATGTTAGTAACATCCATAATAGAGATGTAATTAGAAATAACATGTAGATTCTTCATGACTTAAACACCAAATAAAATCTAGATTTGTCTTTTCATAACCCCATAATAACATAGCCATAGTTTAGAAACCTTAAAAGTAAACCAATATCAATATTAAGTGATGAAGCACTTACGAACACTTCCAAACTTGAGAAGGCTATAATAAACCTCCTCAAACCAAACACAAAGTATGCATATAAATATACAATTCTATCACTATGCAAAAAACCCTAAATAATAGTCTTTTATTGAATCTACAAAACCATAAATTTTTACTAACAAATAAAACCTATGAAACCATATATGTAAATCTAAATTCATTTAAATATTTGAAAACCCATAAATCTAAAAATACCAAATCTGTAAACCAAAGCAATAGAATGTCATAGATAAGCATAACCACATATAGTAAATACAAAAATTGTAAAACCCATGGATCCAAGCAACATGAATCTATAGCATGCAAGTATAATCATCTACGAAGATTAGAGGGTTATACAATAACCAAGCCACTAGAGAGTTAATTCCACAACCATCACCAAGTACATGCAAATGGAGGAATTGGATTGTTTATGAGCTTCTAAGTTACCAAAAGATGAACTCCACAATCCACATGCATCTAGTAGGCAATCATCTAGTAGTTTCATAAAACAAGGGGCTAAAACTATGAACCCAACATAAACACTCCATATAGTAGTGAACATAGCTAGTGCTTTTCCATGTGACTAGGGAGGTAAAAGAAAGCACCCAACATGAACACTTGTCCAGTGCACTTGACCACAAGATAAAGGAAGATAATCTAGTGTCATGCACTTTAAACCAACTTCTTAGCATGAGTGAAATTAAGTGTTTTTAATTAAAAGTCAATTTTAGTCAAATATAATTTTGAGCAGGTGCATTTAGGGTGAGGCTAGAAATTTCCCTCACTAGTGTAGAAATTTTTTCTCCCACTTGTCAATGATTTGGAGTTTTTAACTTCTCGCCAATCAGCTGAAAAAAATTTGGAAGGAAATTATCTATGTTTATATTTTTTAATATCTTTGTTTGCAAATCAATCAAAGAGCAGTGCACAAAACAAAGAACAACAACACACATATAATTTAAATTATCATTTTTATATTTCAATAATAAAATTTAATTTTTTATTTATATTTTTCTTACTATTATTCCATAAGCTCTTTGAATAGAGTGTCATTTTTGAGGTTTTCCTCATGCATTTTGAAAATTTTAATGTAAGAAAACTTAGGCATTAGAGTTTGCAGCGAGCTAGCTAAAGTTCTTTGTGCTTTGAATAATAACATATATAAGCACACTAAATTGAACTTTGGGGTACAAAATATTGTAACATATTATATATCAATTTTTTAATTAATTTATATTTATATACTATGTTGAATTGAATATGCAAAATAGTAAAATTTATGAGACCACCAGCTTTCAAAAAAATTTAAGGTTAAAGTGCACTATAAAATTCATAAGACCAACCACTTTAAAATATTGCTAAAAAATTTCAACAGTACTTACTGAATTTTAAGAAAAAACTGCTTCGCAAAATTGTAACCTTATCACACTAACAACATGATTGAAAACTCTCTATAAATGATCAACACAAAAAAAAAAAATGAATTAAGGAAACTAAGGATTTATCATCCAAAATAAGATTTAGACGTATTGTTCTTCAATATTTCAATGTGCACCCACTTATTCTGAGAAACATGTTGCATTAAAAATTTATTCTCCAAACAAAGGCAGCATTGACCTGACACATACTTACTGTTCTTGAATAATTTTAAATATGCCCATTCATTATGGTAAACTTCCAAGGATTTACAGCTGAACCAAGTATTTAAAAAATATCAATAAATCTATATTACAAATATAATTCACACAGGTCAGTGTCTCCACTTGGATATAACAAGAGCCACTTACCAACACGTATCTATTTCATGTTCGACTCTGTTCATACTCTATCTTGATTTTTCTGCGAGCTGGTGCAAAATTTCCATTCCAAGTTTCAATATATATAGTTGTATTTATTCTCAACATAGCATTCAGAAAAGAAAGAGCTTTAAGCAATGGATGTATTCACCAACATACCAGTTATTGTGGTAGGAGCCGCCACACTTGTTCTTGTGGCAACAATTCTACTAAAGCACCATAGAAATTACAGGAGCCATCTCCCACCAGGCCCCAGAGCTATTCCTGTATTCGGCCACCTTCATCTTTTCATAGATAAAACCAAGCCACTTCACCAGATTTTAAATTCACTCTCACCACTCTATGGACCTATCATGCATCTTAAATTTGGTAGCTGCCCTGTTTTAGTGATAAGTTCGTCAGACTTAGCCAAAGAATGTTTTACAGTAAATGATAAGTCTTTTGCTTCTCGCCCTCGGCAGGCACAAGGCCAACATTTGGGCTACAATTATTCTATGCTGGGTTGGGCTCCTTCTGGCCCCTACTGGCGAAATGCTAGAAAAATCTGAGTACTTGAGCTTCTTACTTCCAAAAGAATCCAATCATTCGAACCCAAGAGAATGCAAGAAATATGTAAAACAGTAAATTCTCTGTTTCATCAGACACAGTTGCAGAGTATTGTTAACATGAGAAGTGTTTTGTCCCACCTGAGTTTTAAAATTCTGATGAGTATGATCATAGATGATAGGTATTTTGGAGAGGAAATGGGGATTTCGGTAGATTTAGTCACCCGTTTGATTAAAGAGTTCTTCGTGCTTCAAGGAGTAATTAATATTGGGGATTATATTCCCTGGTTGAAGTGGCTTGATTTGCAGGGGTATGAGAAGGCTATGAAGAAACTACATGGGGAATTAGATTTGTATATGCAGAGAATTGTGGAGAAGCACAGGGAGAAGCGATTAAAAGAGGAGGGAGTGATGGAAGACTTTATTGATGTGTTGATCTCGCAAGCAGAGGAGAATGGTGACGCAATACCTGATAAAGATGCATTTATTAAGGCAACTGCTATTGTAAGTTGTTTTTGACTTTGCTAGTTTTGGTATTTTTGGTTTATAAATTACGTGTTTAGATGGTTGAGATATTAAGGATAATCTAAAGACTCATTATTTGATTCACATTAGGACTCTCAGAATTAGAATATGCCCCTAGTAACACCTGATAAATTAGTACTGAATAACCACCTAATGCACTAGACAGCCTAGTTCCAAGAAATACTTTTTTCTTTTTGGTTCCAAGAAATACATGAGGTATAAGTTTCATATATTTTGTGTTGAAACATGAATGGGTGATTGCTAACTGCAAGTGAATTTTCAAATGCATAATTTATTTTTCAATATGCCAAGTTTTTCAGTGTATTTACTAGTTGCAGGTTTTTCAACCATTGGGTTTCAGAGATATTGTCAAGTATGACGTTGTAACAAGTAGCAATGTGCATGATTGATGGATTCATAAAAAGAGTTCAATTTCATAAAGTTATTTATACAATATAATGCCCAGTTTCATATACAAATTCAGCTAAACCCTCATTCAGCCACCATTTGCACATTCAACCAACACCCCTTCAGCTAATCATCCTTATAAAGATGTAATTAGCCGCTCACACATTAGCTTAGCATATCCTCACCATTACTTGCGCTAGTGGTTCTACAGATTCAATTGGTAGGAGTCCAAAGAAAGTGTTTTACTTAGATCCTTTCAATTTTCAACCTAAACAAGTGAGTTATGTTAAGGATGTGCATGAGAAATAGTTGGTCAGCAAAGCGTAACTAGGGTGCATTAATGAAGGTTATGAGAAAGCGGAATCGTGGGAAATAGAATGGGGAAATGAAAGAAATGAAAAAGTGGGCAAAAGTGAAGAGATACACATCTTAATAGGATTCTGTCCCAAACACTAACTTAACAATTTGCCTACCTAAAACTTACCAACTTAGCTAAAAGATTTGCAATTTAGTTATGACAAATAGTTGATTCATGCCAATAAACAGACCTGTTGATTTGGAAAAGGGAACAAGAGATTATTTAGCATCAGTCTTGCACAGGCCCTACCTTAGACCAAGGGTATAAATGCCCTCACCTGACCAAAATCTAATCCTTCAATGCTCTTCTTTCAGTCAAGACATAAATGTTCTAAAGACCCTAGAATTTCTCGATACCAGTTTAGGAGAGCAAAAATTTAGTAGTTATTAATACATGGTTTTCTATGACATCTCTGAAGAATAAAAATTATGAACAGCTCTGAGAATTCGGATTGAGAAATCATCACATTCAGAAAATAAGAATGAATAATAAAAAACTTTGCTCAAACAGCAGGCAAGAAAAATGAACTGTAAATGTATATAAATTTCTGTTACAATTAACTCTATAAAAAGAGATTAGAAGACAACGATCAGGCTGTGCAAAGAATAAAGCTTGACAAAACAAAAAACCGAAGCTAAGGAAACTAACGCAGTATACAAACTGCAGTTTTATTAAAAAAAGACAAAACACTGAAAGCAACTAATAAAAGCAGCGGGATAATTGGTCATGCAATCTTCAATCTCCCCCTGAATGATCAATAGGGGTGAGTCCCAACTGATGTCTCAAAGCAACAAAACTGGCTGTAGGAAGAGCCTTGGTAAATATATCAGCAACTTATTTAGATGTAGGGAAAAACTGCAATTCCACTGTCACATTTTGAACCAAGTCACATATAAAATGATGTCTGATCTCAATGTGTTTCGATCTACAACAGGATTTTTGGTCATTGCAATGGTACTACTGTTACCACAATAAATAGTAGTTGGATGTTTCTGAACCAAATGTAGATCCTCTAAAATATTTCAAATCCATATGAGTCTCATTGGCAAAAAGATTCTTAGGTGTGTGAGTGGTACACAAAGATTCAAAATAGTAGAATCATGAGTTTTATCTCATATGATATTTCCAAACAATTGTAATGTTTGAGATTGAATAAAAGAATATTTGCATGTGTTGAAAAATAATTTCTGTTTGTTACATCAATTTATGTGTTTTGTATTTTCCTTCAATCTCTGCTCAAGAAACATTTGAATTATCAATACATTCGACGAAATTAATTTCTTGCAAGTTTTGATTTTATCTCTTTTTCTTGCTATTAATATTGTATCCTTGTAGAATATGTTAAGTGCAGGGACTGATTCATCTTCAATTTCTCTGGAGTGGATATTGTCATTGTTATTGCAACATCCCCATGTAATGAAGAAGGCACAAGAGGAACTTGATTCTAAAGTTGGACGGACGAGACTGGTGGAGGAATCAGACATACCCCAGTTAACATACCTGCAGGCAATAGTGAAAGAGACTATGCGTCTTTATCCACCGGGTCCTATAGTGGGGCCACACGAATCTATTGAGGCTTGCATGGTGGGAGGCTATCATATTCCTGCAGGAACAATTCTGATGGTAAATGCATGGGCAATTCATAGGAATCCAAGAGCGTGGAAGAAGCCATTGGAATTTATACCAGAGCGTTTCACAGAGGAGGAGGTAGAGATAGATATGTATATGAAAGGGAGTGGCTTTGAGATGATTCCATTTGGGGCAGGGAGAAGAGGATGTCCTGGTGCTTCTTTGGCAATTAGTGTGGTGCAAACAACACTTGCAAGGTTGCTACAAAGCTTTGATTGGTTTCTTCCAGATGGAAAAATCATTGACATGAGTGAAGGGGCTGGTATGATAATGGCAAAGGCAGTGCCTTTGGAGGTTTTCATCAAGCCCCGTCTTTCCCATCATCTCTACTAGGAAGAGGTTTAGATTTAAACTGTTGAACTCCTTTGCTTTTCTTTATTTTCTGAGAGCAGAATGAACACCCTGTTGGTATGATTGAGAGCACAAATAGTCGATCTTCTTCAACTCAATGCCAAGGAGCATTTGCTTCCTTCGATGTTTTAGGTTAAGAAGATTTGCAAAGGAAAACATATTGTAAAAATATTTCTGGATAACTTTTGCAAGGGTTATTGAAACTTCTGTGGATAAACTACTTAATGGAATAAAAAAATAAATTAAAATTAAATTAAAAGAACAAATACAACAAGATAAAATGAGAAATATTCTATAGAATAATGAATAAATTAAATAATTTAATTAAATTCAAATTTAATCTTAAAAAAATTCACCCAAAATACCTAAAAAATTGTTTTCTTGAAATAACACTTTACCTGTCACTCTCTTACTGCAATTTTCAATGTGCAATAACTTGGAATTGAACTTCTAATATAATTTTTAACATTATAAAAAAATTCAAATCTACTGTAATTTTATCTCATATAGCTTGCTTTCGAATCAATTATAGTACCAACCTTAAAAGAATATTTATTTATATCTTACTCTGCTCATAATTTTGTCATATTCTTGCCAGTTGCTGCACACAAATATTTATATATATTCTCTCCTCAGTCAAATTGGAAGAAAGAAAAACACAATTATTTAAAGTAGACTTTAAAACAAACTTACCTGGTCTGTTTTCAAGGCAGTCTGTATCAGTGGTGAATTGTTTATTAAGAACGTATAGCTTTAAGGATGTTAATGGAAGTTGTTTTCAGTGTTGGGTATTGGTAGGTAGACTTTGTTGCAGGTCTCACCTATGGAAGTTTGCCAAATTTCTGTTCAGGATAGAAAAAGTTAAGAATATGAGATAATACAGAGGAAAAAGTAATCTATATTGATGTTAAATGAAAATCTTATAATACAGATTTTTAGAATTATATTATATATTTAAACATATAAGTGTTGAATTTTGAGTTAGATAAATTATTATATATAATAAATATAGATAAGTTGTATCTTAAAAAATATCTTGTAAAAGAAGTTTATTAATTTAATAGTATATTTTTAATAAATTTGAAGTAAAAATTATTCTGTTATGACTTTTAAATTGAAGGATATTTTTTAAGAAAAACTTATTGAAGTGGATAAGATTAAGTGTAAGAAGAATTAATAATTTAATTATATAATGTAGACCAGAAGTGAAAATAGAAAGGATTTAATTACGCCGAGAGGCGTATTCAGTTGTAGAGGGAAGAATGTTTCTCCATAAAAAAAAACCCTTTTTAAAAAAAATTGACATCCCCGCTGGCTATCACAATGGCGAAAGGAGTAAGTGCTGGTAGTGGAAGAGGAGGAGGGGCATTGTGAGTGCCGGTAGTGGAAGATAATGAGGCGCATGCATTATGAATGCGTTGGCATAACTGTTCAAGCCATTTTCTTTATAATTGTCGAGACTAACCCATTTCATCACCGCCATTTACAAGACCCTACGCTGCAGTTTGAAAAAGCTTTATTCTGTAATCCACTTCCATTTCAACAAAAAGGTTTTTTTTTTTTATTGTAATCCGCTTCCATTTCAAGATTTCCCATTTCTGCTGCTTGATGTTTGAGAGAAAACCCCGCGCCTGAAGAACCAGCAACTCTCCCAGCTGTGATCAGAGGAGATATTTGTCCATCCATCTTTGCAGCTTCATATTGAAAGCGGAGGCCATCAACAGCCGGGCTGGATCAACGCGACCGGACGAAGCGTGGTCTGTTTTGGGGAACAGACGGATGGCAAGTTCTGGACTGCGTAAAACCGAAAGATGGAACAATGCGAAAGCGCGGGTAGCTTCAGCCGTGGTTGTGGACCGGACGATGTGATGAACGGACTTCGTACGTGCCGAATATAACAGGATGATGAACTCTGGATGGGCAACGAGCGTGGATGATTTAATTGGGCGATCGAACCGATTTAGATAGGAGATGAGATCATCGCTGAAAATAATAAACATTATAGATGACAAATTATTTTTATCAAAGCTTCCAAATCAGATTTGCTAATCCTCGACAGGTATTCAATACGGTGATTAAAGAGTAGCTTCATGGACCAAACAAGCACATATGGAATTGAAGGTAAGTGGAAGCAGGTGAGAGATTTAGGCAAAGGTAAGTGGAAGCAGGGCGCACTTACTAGAGTTGAGGAAGCTTACCTTGTTTGGCAGATTATAATTGGTTCAGTTTTGTAGATTATAATTGTGGGAGATCAATTGTTCATGTTTTTCAAAATGAAACTGTGAAGATTGAGAATGTTGGAGAATATGTAAATATAGAAAATGAGGAAGATAAGAAAATTGAGATCAACTTGACAAAATCCTATGAATAAATAGGAAAGCAAAAGTAGTCCACAGACAAAAATCATTAAGATCCTGTTTGGGTAAGGCTCTTGTGAGTGTGGACATGATTATATTATTTAGAGCCATTGACAAGATGGGTCAGATTGGGAAAGAGTTGAGATACACTCTTCTAAATATCAATACTTTTGTTTCTCTCATCAACATCTGGAGTGATCTTCGCTATCTGGTGTAAAGATTTTAAGTAGAACAATTGGAGTAGTTTGTCAAATATTATAATTTAATGCATGAATTTATTATAAGCAAAGGATGTGTCTGCCTATGCATCCAACACAATCTTATATGATTACTTTGTTAGTAAACATAGTTAAATTTTTAATGTGATTGAGAGTTTGAAATTGATAATACTTTATAAATGCATTCAATCATCAAAGATTTATTTGTAACAAAAATATTGGTAAAATTAGTTCAAATAACTAATTGTCGTTTTAATAATTAAATAATTAAAAAATTTAAAAGTAAAAAAATATATAAAAGAAATATTATAAATTTATTGTTTCATATAAAAATAAGTTTCTAAATTAATATATTTAAAATTAACAAAATATTCAAAATATTTCTAAAAGAAGATATCCCTTGTTTTTTTATATAAGCTTATTTAAGTAATCTTTTTCAATAAAAAATAGTAATTATTTACAAAGATAAGATATTAAAATATATGTTAAATTACTACACATAAAAAGAGTTTCTAAAATTTTAAAAAGAAAGTAATGAATAATTTTCCTAAATTTACTATTGAATATAAGAGCAGGTGTCTAAATTTAAAATATTGAAAATCTTTAAAAATAAAAAATCAAAAGAAAGAGATTTGATGAAATAAAAAAATCAAATCAAAGAGATTTCATGAAACAAAAAAATCAAATCAAACTTGAAACAAAAAAATCAAAACAAAGAGATTTGATGAAACAAAAAAATCAAAACAAAGAGATTTGATGAAACAAAAAAGAGACTCATGGAAACAAAAAAATCAAAATCAAAGAGATTTGATCACAAAAAGAAATCAAAGATAAAATAAAATAAAATTTTTGATAGCAGAGAGAAATCAAAGATTTGATTGCAAAGATAAATCAATCAGAAAAGAAAATTAGAGATTTGATCACAAAGATTTATTAAAATATCAAATAAATGAATCAAGTATAAATTAAAAGATCAAAGAAATAAATCAAACAGATTTAATCACAAAGAAAAATATAAAATAAATCACAAAAAAATGAGAATCTTTACCATAGATAAATTAAAAGATGAAATAAATAAATCAAAGATAAAAATTAAACAAAAAATGTTCATAAAGTTCAAATAAATTAAAAAAATCAAATAAATAAATAAAAATATTTAAGATAAAAAAGAAACAACAAAGATTTAAAATATAAATCAATAAGAAATACTAAATAAATAAACCTCACAAAGTTGGTTAAATTAGCGTTTTGGATAGGATTTAATTAGGCTTAGGGTTCAATTAGGATAAGATTTTGGACTAGGGTTAGGGTTACTGTTCAATTATAGTTACAATTCAATGAAGGTTTAAGTTTAAGGTTATGGTCCTAATAGGGTTACAATTTAATTATGATTAGTGTTTAACTAGGGTTAGGGTTAGAGTTTAATAAGTGTTCATTTTGTATTAGAGTTTCCTAAGGATTGAGTTTATGATTAGGGTTCAATCAAAGTTCAATCAAAGTTAGGGTATAATTAGGGAAATAATTCAATTAGGTTTAGGATATATTAGTTTTCAAATACAATTAAGCATCACTTATAGTTAGTATTACGATTGCAATTCAATTAGGGTTAGAGATAAGGTTAGGATTAGAGTTCAATTAGGGTTATGGTTTGGGTTAGGCGCCTATTTTCATAATTTTTTCTCATTGCAATAGACACCTCGATAATGATAACTCTCGGCATATTATATATATTAATATTTAATATATGTATACTAGTTGAAATAATATGAGTGAGATATTATTTTTCAATGTAAAAATTATGAAATCAAAAAATATGAAAGAAAATTGTCCTCGAGGTTTAGCTTGAGTGGTGTCACTGCTTGCTCTAAGTGTGTGGCAGTCTGCCCACCTGAGTTTAAACCCACATGGGGTGGGAGCCTGAAGGCCAGGAGGTTATAGGGGCTTGCCCTGTTGATCATCGTGTTTATGTAGATTAAAAAAACTAGACAAAGAACTACAATACTACCTAACAATTAACTTAATCTAACTTTTCTTCTGTCTCAAGGTTGGGGTACACCATTTTTCATAAAGTATTGCATCAAGAAGTCTTACAACTAGGAGAAGGCTTTATGCTTCTACCTTATAATGGTCAAATTTGAATATCCATACTATTTTCTAGATTTAATTTTGTGTCTATTTGACTCTAGATGTCTTCATGTAATTACATATTGAAAAATTGTGCAATATTGTTGAAATTTGAGCTCATTCCCCTAGCCTTTAGCTATCCCCATTTATAAACATTCAAATATGTCTAACCACACCTTATCCATGTTCCCACACATTCTCACATAATGTTTACATTTATTGCATCCTTCATTTTCATACATTAATTTCATGCACAAAAATCACCATTTCCTTATCCTATGTCAATCTTACATCTACAAATCTAACCCCTAAGATTTTAAGGTTTAGAATCAAATATGGTTGACTCAAGTGCTCATTTCACTACTTGTTATGAGCTAATTAAACAAGTGTTTGTGTGTTTATCACTATGCACTTGTATTTAAAAATATTTATTTGGTCATTTATTCACATCGTATAATTATTTACTTTATAAGGGTATACAAGAAACATTTATCAGAGAAGCACTTCAATTGTTGTACTAGAGGAACAACAATTACTATAATTTAGAAACATCACCTAGGACATTCAAGTAAAGAGACCCACTACTCAATCCAAAAGTAATAGATCTCACCTCACCCAAGTTTAATATTGGTGTACAATCAATAATATTATGCTAGCTAAACTCCAACTACAACATTGTAATATAACATACTATGCCCACAATGAAAAATGATCACAACACTCATCTAGCAAATAACCACAAACCACCATCAAAGCTCCCAATACATGATCAAAATAGAATCTAAGAACTTACATTGACATTGTGATTTACAATTGTTGATGTGATTTTTGTGACCGCACCAACATAGAATAAAGTTTCCCAATGGATACTCTACCCTCTCTTGAACAAAGTATTCAACATACTAAGATTGCGAGTGAGTTCATGCCTTCAACTCCAAGGTTCCGATAATGCAATAGAATACCATCAGTTGGTTCGACATGATTTTGCTGGTATGTCAAAGGGACTTACACAATTGTTCAGTAGCTGACAGTAGACAACAGATTAAGGGCTTCGCGTGGTTTAGATGATTTGGTAGGTAAGCACAAGTTTCCTAATACTAACTAGAAACGAACTGAAATTAAATGAGTGCAAGGATAAGAAGGTTCTAGTCTACTCTAAGGCGTGGGACATGGCGATCAATTCTCAAAGACTTCAACCGAGCCTTGCTTTGCCTCGCTTCGGACAGTTTCCACAAAACCAGTGCAATCTTCAGAGGAGTAGTGAAAGGTGTTCATATTATAACTCAACATGCAAGTACCATCAAGACGATGCATACGAACATGTGAATCACAATCGAAGTTAAGTTTGAAAAGTAATCCAGTTGACCACGCAAGGTCAACCCACCGTCAGCGAGCTCGCTAGTGGTATGGATAAGCAAAGTCTTGTTCAAATCGAGCACCACATTCCATAATTACTAAGTACTTGCATGAAAATGAAAACTACTCTACTTTACGCTACTTGAAGTCGAAGGGATGAAGAAATCTTGCTAGCTACTTATAACAAAGATGAGCTCACCATTCAATGAAATATCTTTTATTACAATAGTTTTTCGCAACAATCTCTTACAAAGTTTTCAAAGGAAAACTTTCCTTCTCCTTCAAACTATGCTATGCTAAGCTATTACAACTAAAGTCTCTTTGCTCTACTCTCTAGTCTAATCTCTAAGCTCTACTGAGTACAAATGAGGGGGACTCCCCCGTTATATAGTTGGCCAAGTCTGACGGACGACTCAGATTACAATTGGCTGGATGGCCAGATGGTACCACCTCAGCCCTAACCCTAAAAACCGCCACAAAGAAGAGTGGGGTAATAAATGAACAATTAATGGCCACCATATTCTAGAAGATTCCCATTTTGAAACGTGTTCACCCTGTTCTTCTTTCTGGACTAGTATGCTTGATCAAATAGCTTCAACTTCTTAGATTAGTACGGTAGGCACGTTCTTGATCTAAAACTTCAAGGCTGTAACTTTTTAACCTATTTGACAACGCTCGAGCCCTCATCTTTTCTTTCATTCTAAACTTGGAAGATTCTCTTGTCTTAGATTCACGCTTTCCATTCGCTTGATTGTGTTTTGTGCATATTGGGTCTTTGAGGAGAAATTCCAACACTTAGCCATTTCTCCCAAGTATTTGTTTCATGATTCCATCATCTTGGACTTTTTACTTCACCACCACCTGGTATCGACGTTCCCCCTGCAAAAAAAGCCAAGAGGAGAGCATTAGAACACTTCATAACATAAACTTACCTCACTCCGATGTTCAAGTGGTCTCTTCATCTAACAGGGTTCACCATTTTTCTCTAGCCAACTTTACTTTCTTCATGATTTTTCAACATCTGTAGGCTGGGGCATACAACACTTCACTAGCTAAAGATCTGATACTCAATTTTATTCATCTTTGACTTTGGAAGATTAATCCCACAAAGAAATCAATCAAATTCACCTAGGTAATCAACTTAAAATTCATCTGCCAAAGCATTTTATCTTCAAAAACATCATTTATTCCTTGCCTTAGAAAATTTCTCAAAATTTCCCTAGGAAATTCACCAACCTGGCGCCCATAAAAAATCTTCACCTCGGAATCCCTAGAAAGCTATGGAAGACACTAAAATCCATTCCTCATCGACAATTTTCAATACCCAGACGAGAATCTCCCTCAAAACACATTGAATTCATGGGTATACAACGAAGGGGTTCATTTAATTTTTCTTGAATTTTGAACCTTAGAAAAAATAATTTCTCATCAATTTAATCCAGTTCTTCGTCCCTGTGAGTATCTTTTTGCTCTGACTTGAAGACTTTAAATCACCTGTGAAGCTGGTATCATCTAACTTCTCCTCTGGCAATTTTATTCATATCCCTAGAAATTTCATCACTTCAAGTCTAGGCGTGTTTTTCCTAAGGAAGAAAATTTTGTGCCTTAGAAATTTTTTAAATCACTAAGACAATTTTGAATTTTTTCCTTAGAAATTTTATTCAACTTCAATCACTCATTTTTCCTGTGAAGAAATTTTATTAACTCACTTAGAAATTTTTTCTCTCAAATGCTTTGAGCGCATTTCACATGTCATGGAGGATATCCTAAATTTCAACGCCTAACATTATTCATCTGTCTTCATCCCTATTTGGTCGCATTTTACTTGTTGAGGTGGACTTAGCTTGCAACGCCTTAGAATATTTTAAGCCTTATGCACCTTGGGCGCATTTAGCACCTTGAGGAGGATGAACATTTCCACGCCTAGCATATTCACTCTTGACTTTTACCTCACCTTGGGTGCATTCAAAAGGGAGAGAGGAAAGTCAACATCTTTTTGTCTTCTTCCTAGCTTGCATGGCACATTTAGAGGTTGATGGAGGATGGGCGCATTTCAAAGGGGGTGGAGGATAAACATTCTCAACATCTTTGACTTGTTGACCCAATTCGGGCACATTTTGCATAGTGAAGTGGATAAGAATCTTCAACGCCTTAACTCCTTTGACTCCTTGCTAAGCATGGGCACATTTCCTGCCTTGAGGAGGATGAAACTTTACTTAGAATATTTTTTCATCTCATGCTTGTAAAGTGGGCGCATTTAGGGGGTCAAGGGGAATTTATCTCCATCACCTATAAACTTTTTAAACATATCCACTTTGAAGAGGGCGCATATGAGGGGTGGTGAAGGATATCTTCAATACTTAGAAATTTTTTCTACCATATGTTGGAGATGGGGGAACATTTTGGAGGTGGAGAAGGATATCTTAAATGCTTAGAAACTTTTATACCAACCTCCCTGAATTGGGCACATTTTAGCATATGAGGAGGATGAAACCTCAACACTTAGAATTTTTTAACACCTTGATCAAGCATGGCGCATTTGGAGGTGGCAGGAGGATTTTACCAACACTTAAACATTTTTCTTGACTTCCAGCTGAAGATGGGCGCATTTCCTAGGTCTTGTAGGATGAAACTCAAGCTTAGAAACTCAAACTTAGAAAAAATTTCATCTCATGCCTGTGAGGAGGGTGCATTTTGGGGTAGCTGCAGGATGAGACTCATGCGTTAGGATTTTTTTTTCTTTTGCCAACTTCTTCATGTCCTGCTATTTATAGTAAGTCCTCTGATTTCCATACTTCCGAAGCTCGGATTGATTTGAAATTTGAACCACTGGATCCTCATGACCTAATTAGTCTGTTCACAATGCCATCCTAAGCTGTCCTGCTAAAAATAGTATGTTTCTAAAGGTTGTTTACTATTTATAGCAACTGCCTATTTCTGAGACCTCCACAACTCCGTTTGACTTGGAATTCAAATGGCGTGCTCACATGACCTGCCCGTTGACATTGGCGACTATTGCTGGTTTACTATTTTTAGCCAGTTTCTGGAATGCCTTACTATAAATAGTAAGTGCTCTGTTTTCCTTCAAATTTTACCGGTGGATAGCTCGAAAGATGCTGAACGCAGTGGGATACACTGGTTTCTAGAAATTCTAACTTGTTACACCTCTTTTTGGGTCCTAAAGCTCAAAACCCTAATCTAACTTGCATGCATATCAAACGACCTTCGTTTGACCTCGTTTCTGTTGCACTGTGCCCTGTTTGTGGTTCTGATGCACTGGGCAGCTACCGGAGTGCACCTGCTAAAAATAACAAGTCATTGAATACTAATCACCTTGCTTTGCATGTCACATCACTGTGAAGCTCTTGAAAAACCCATAAGGAATAATCAGAGATGCAAAGAAAACCCTGACATGCAAACCCTAAAAATAGCCTTTGAAGGTTGAACTCTGAAAGTCGTTATCTCACTTTGCATGTTATATCATCGCGAAGGTCTCAGAAAACCCAGAAAGAATCTCTAGACATGCATTGAAGAACCTCACATATAAACCCTAAAATTTGCTTCGGAAGCTGTACTGTTAAAAATAGTAAGTTGTTCGTTTCAGCCCAAAATTTGCAGGCGAGTAGTGTGACGTGTTCTGGATGTAGTGTGACTATCGAAACTTCAAGAATATTGAAGGAACGCTCTGAATTACACACTTACTAAAAATAGTAAGTTGCCAGAATCTGATGAAACTTAGCTGAGAGCTTGCTGGAAGCATACTGATATCAACGTTAAGCTCTGCTTTCAATTTATTCACTTCATTTGACCTCAGATTGACCAAAAAGATAGAAACCCTAATTTTCAGACTTGGCCAAATTTCACGTTTAAGCTCAATGACAGACACATCCCCGGAAAGGCAGACATCAGAAAAGAGAGAGAGAGAGAGAGACCGAAACGAAAGCCAAAAGACTAGAATGGAGCAAAAAATTAGGGGGTCCCCATTTTGAATGGGGTGATGTGTGAAAAGGTCACAACAACAACCCCAACCGTGACCACTTTTCCCATAACAATTGAGAAAGCATATAAAATCCATGAAATCCCACTTGCCTTGATGATTTGTATACTCACCAAGGAAGATCATGTAACCTAATAAAATATATTCTCTATCACATGTTCATCACTCTAAAACTCAAACTTGTAATCCAAACTCCACCATGGCACAATAAACCATCATTTGAACTAAGGATCATCTATCTAAACCAACAAATTAAACTTGAAAACTCAACCAAAGACTATAAGAGCCCTCCATGGAAACTTGAGTTGTCTACATCTTCAAGAAATGTGAAGATAACCATCATCTATTAATAGAGTTATTTAGATGTATATCAATTCTCACTTAACACATATGATGACTATCAAGAGATCCTCATGACACTAAAAACAACAACAAAATATCATCTATCACAAAGTGACACATCCAAATCACTACTAAAGCTCCCACAAAAGGTGGTCCCAAGCTACACATAGAAACATGATATTAAACATCTCCTAACTGAATATCATCCATGGCCATCACATAATCAAAGATCACAGCTATAGCAATATTAGCTCCTAAAGAAGAGTTGATGTATCCGACCAAGAAGATAAAAGTGACTACGTAACTACACAAAGCTTCTACTAAACTATGATCCAATGCCTTTGATGCCACCACAATCAACTACTATAGGACCCAAAGAATAACTATCTTATAAAGACTCTAAACACCATCTATCTAAATCATTATAATGAACATGCCAATACACCAAAATGACAAAATAATCCAACTAAAAAAATCTGCACTAACACTATAAAATATATATGTGGATATATATAACCTACAGATGAGGTATCCATGCAACTTGAAGACTTGTATAAACAAGCCACAAAACTACACAACTCATAAAACCCAAACAATGTAACATATAGGCTCAAAACCACGTTAGTAACATCCATAATAGAGATGTAACTAAAGATAACATGTAGATTCTTCTTGACTTAAACACCAAATCAAATCTAGATCTATTTTTTCATAATCCTATAATAACATAACCATAGTTTAGGAACCTAAAAAGTAAACCAATATCAATATTAAGTGATTAAACACTTACCAACACTTCCAAAGTTGAGAAGGCTACAATAAACCTCCTCAAATCATAAACAAAGTATTCACATAAATATACAATTCTATCTCCATGCAAAATACCCTAAATAATAGTTTTTTATTGAATCTACAAAACCATAATTTTTTACTAACAAATAAAACCTATGAAACCATATATGTAAATCTAAATCCATTTAAATATTTGAAAGCCCATAAATCTAAAAATACCAAATCTATAAACTAAAGCAATATAATGTCATAGATAACCATAACCACATATAGTAAATACAAAAATTGTAAAACCCATGGATCCAAGCAACATGAATCTATAGCATGCAAGTATAATCATCCATAAAGATTAGAGGTTATACAATAGCCAAGCCACTAAATGGATAATTCCACAACCATCACCAAGTACATGCAAATGGAGGAATTGGATTGTTTATGAGCTTCTAGGTTACCAAAAGATGAACTCCACAATCCACATGCATCTAGTAGGCAATCATCTAGTACTTTCATAAAACAAGAGGCTAAAACCATGTACCCAACATAAACACTCCATATAGTAGTGAACATAGCTAGTGCTTTTCCATGTGACTAGGGAGGTAAAAGAAAGCACCCAACATTAACACTCATCCACTGCACTTGACCACAAGAAAGGAACATAATCTAGTGAAAGTTCAAAGTTATGTCATGCACTTTAAGCCAACTTCTTAGCATGAGTGAATTTAAGTGCTTTTAATTAAACACCAATTTCAGTCAAATATAATTTTGAGAAGGTGCATTTGGGGTGAGGCTAGAAATTTCCCTCACCAGTCTAGAAATTTTTTCCCCCACTTGTCAATCATTTGGAGTTTTTATCTTCTGGCCAATCAGCTGGAAAATTTTTGGAAGGAAATTATCCATGTTTATATTTTTAATTATATTTGTTTGCAAATCAATCAAAGAGCAGTGCACAAAACAAAGAACAACAACACATAATTTTAATTATCATCTACATATTTCAATAATAAAATTTAATTTTCTATTAATATTTTTCTTACTATTATTCCATAAGCTTACTGAATAGAGTGTCGTTTTTGAGGTTTACCTCGTGTATTTTGAAAATTGTAATGTAAGAAAACTTAGGCATTAGAGTTTGCAGTGATCTAGCTAAAGTTCTTTGTGCTTTGATTAAAATAGATATCAACACACTAAATTGAACTCTCTCGTACAAAATATTGTAATATATTATATATCAATTTTGAAATTCTTTTATATTTATATACTCCATTGAATTGAATATGCAAAATAATAAAATTTATGAGACCACCAATTTTCATAAATTTTTGAGCTTGAAGTGCACAATAAAATTCATGAGACCGCCCACTTTAAAATAAATATTGTAATATATTATATATCAATTTTTTAATTCTTTTATATTTATATACTCTATTTAATTGAATATGCAAAATAATAGAATTTATGAGACTACCAATTTTCATAAATTTTTAAGCTTGAAGTGCACAATAAAATTCGTGAGACCACCCACTTTAAAATATTCCTAAAAAACCTCAACAGTAGGGGAGAGAGCCAAATAGTGGTGCACCCTAACTTTATGGGTCGACATAGCAATGAACAGGCAACATTGACATTGAAAAATTATATCTCCCAGTGGCCAGGGACATGGACAATTCAAATATTTTGTTTCACCCGCATAGACCAAGAAAAAAGGTGTCATCAACATGCTTTTTGTTGAGGGGTCATAATAGACACCCAAAAAGAGTTAGACCAATAGTGGTACATTAAGTCATGCTTTTTAGTGTGTCAATGTGGCGTCATATGATTTGTTGTTTTTTGAATGTAATGGGCATATTTTGTTCAACTATTGGGACCTCTCTTACAATTACTAGTTCCATACTTTTAAAATATTGGGCTTTGAATGTACATGTACTATGACAACTATTGGTACCTGCACCAGTATTGGGCCCTCTCCCCTACTTACTGAATTTTAAGAAAAAAACCCCTCCATGAGATTGTAACCTTATTACACTAACAATAAAAATTCTCTATAAATGATCAACATAAAAAAGAAAATGAATTATGACATGTTCAAGGAAACTAAGGATTTATCATCCAAATTAAGATTTAGACTTATTGTTCTTCAATATTTCAATGTGCGCCCACTTATTTGAGAAACATGTTTCATTTAAAATTCATCCTCCAAACAAAGGCAGCATTGACCTAACACACACTTACTGTTCTTGAATTATTATAAATATGCCCATTCATTATGGTAAACTTCCAAGGATTTAAAGCTGAACCAAATTTCCAGTATTTAAAAAATATGAATAAATCTATTATAAATACAATTCACACAAGTCAGTGTCTCGACTTGGATATAACTAGGGCCACTTACCAACACGTATCTATTTCATGTTCGACTCTGTTCATACTCTATCTTGATTTTTCTGCGAGCTGGTGCAAAAATTCCATTCCAAGTTTCAATAAATATAGTTGTATTTATTTTCAACATAGCTTTCAGAAGGGAAAGAGCTTTAATCAATGGATGCATTCACGAACATACCATTTTCGACGTCTGTTATAGTGGTAGGAGCCGCCACACTTGTTCTTGTGGCAACAATTCTACTAAAACAGCATAGAAATTACAGGAGCCATCTCCCACCAGGCCCCAGAGCTATTCCTGTATTCGGCCACCTCCATCTTTTCATAGATAAAACCAAGCCAATTCACCAGATTTTAAATTCACTCTCATCACTCTATGGACCTATTATGCATCTCAAATTTGGTAGCTTCCCTGTTTTAGTGATAAGTTCTTCAGACTTAGCCAAAGAATGTTTTACAGTAAATGATAAGTCTTTTGCTTCTCGCCCTCAGCTTACACAAGGCCAGCTTTTGGGCAACAATTATTCTATGCTTGCTTGGGCTCCTTATGGCCCCTACTGGCGAAAGGCTAGAAAAATCTGTGTACTTGAGCTTCTTACTTCCAAAAGAATCCAATCATTCGAACCCAAGAGAATGCAAGAGATATGTAAAACAGTAAAGTCTCTGTTTCATCAGACACAGATGGAGAGTATCGTTAACATGAGAAGTGTTTTATCCCACTTGAGTTTTAAAATTCTGATGGCTATGATCATAGATGATAGGTATTTTGGAGAGGATATGGGGATTTCGGTAGATTTAGTCACCTGTTTGATTAAAGAGTCCTTCGTGCTTCACGGAGCAATCTGTATTGGGGATTATCTTCCCTGGTTGAAGTGGCTTGATTTGCAGGGGTATGAGAAGGCTATGAAGAAGGTACAGGGGAAATTAGATTTGTATATGCAGAGAATTGTGGAGAAGCACAGGGAGAAGGGATTAAAAGAGGAGGGAGTGATGGAAGACTTTATTGATGTGTTGATCTCGCAAGCAGAGGAGAATGGTGACGCAATACCTGATAAAGATGCATTTATTAAGGCAAATGCTATTGTAAGTTGTTTTGACTTTGCCAGTTTTGGTATTATTGGTTTATAAATTCTGTGTGTAGATGGTTGAGATATTAAGGATAATCTAAAGACTCATTATTTGATTCATATTAGGACTCTCAGAATTAGAATATGCCCCTAGTAACAACTGATAAATTAGTACTGAATAACCACCTACTGCACTAGACAGCCTAGTTCCAAGCAATACATGAGGTATAAGTTTCATATATTTTGTGTTGAAATATGAATGGGTGATTGCTAACTGCAAGTGAATTTTCAAATGCCTAATTTATTTTTTCAGTATGCCAAGTTTTTCAGTGTATTTACTAGTTGCAGGTTTATTAACCATTGGGTTTCAGAGATATTGTCAAGTATGACGTTCGAACAAGTAGCAATGTGCATGATTGATGGATTCATGAAAAAAGTTCAATTTCATCAATATTTTTATACAATACAATGCCCAGTTTCATATACAAATTCAGCTAAACCCTCATTCAGCCACCATTTTCACATTCAACCAATACCCCTTCGAGTCCAAGAAAGAGTGTTTTACTTGGATCCTTTCAATTTTCAACCTAAACAAGTGAGTTATGTTAAGGATGTGCATGAGAAATAGGTGGTCAGCAAAGCGTAACTAGGGTGCATTAATGAAGGCTATGAGAAAGAGGAATCGTGGGAAATAGAATGGGGAAATGAAAGAAATGAAAACTTAGGCAAAAGTGAAGAGATGAAAGGAGGTGAGTAAAGGGTCCAACAGTGGTTCCCATATTCAGGGGAGGTACACATCTTAATGGGATTCTGTCCCAAACAGTAACTTAACAATTTGCCTACCTAAAGCTTACCAACTTAGCTAAGTGATTTGCAATTTAGCTATGACAAATAGTGATTCATGCCAATAAACAGACCTGTTGACCTGGAAAAGGGAACAAGAGATTATTTAGCATCAGTCTTGCACAGGCCCTACCTTAGACCAAGGGTATAAATGCTCTCACCTGACTAAAATCTAATCCTTCAACGCTCTTCTTTCAATCAAGACATAAATGTCCTAAAGACCCTTGAATTTCTAGATCTACCAATCTAGTGCTCAAAAGTAAGGATATGAGAATCTCTTGATAGCAGTTTAGGAGAGCAAAAATTTAGTAGTTATTAATACATGGTTTTCTATGACATCTCTGAAGAATAAAAATTATGAACAGTTCTTACACCACTGAGAATTCAGATTGAGAAATCATCACATTCAGAAAATAAGAATGAATAATCAATAACTTTGCTCAAACAGCAAGCAGGAAAAATTAACTGTATTATTCAACTGCAAATGTATATAAATTTCTGTTACAATTAACCCTACAAAAAGAGATTAGAAGACAGCGATCAGGCTGTACAAAAAATAAAGCTTGACAAAGCAAAAAACAAAGCTAAGGAAACTAACGCAATATGCAAACTGCAGTTTTATTAAAAAGGACAAAAAACTGAAGGCAACTAATAAAAGCTGCGGGATAATTGATCATGCAATCTTCAATCTCCCCCTGAATGATCAATAGGGGTGAGTCCCAACTGATGTCTCAAAGGAACAAAACTGGCTGTGGGAATAGCCTTGGTAAATATAACAGCAACTTGTGTAGATGTAAGGCAAAACTGCAATTCCACTGTCGCATTTTGAACCTAAGTCACATATAAAACGTTGCCTGATCTCAATGTGCTTCGATCTACACAGGATTTTTGGTCATTGCAATGGTACTACTGTTATCACAATAAATAGTGGTTGGATGTTCCTGAACCAAATGTAGATCCTCTAAAATATTTCAAATCCATATGAGTCTCATTGGCGTGCTGAAAAAAAATCTTATGGTGTGTGAGTGGTATACTAAGAATTAAAATAGTAGAATCATAAGTTTTATCTCATATGATATTTCCAAACAATTGTAATGTTTGAGATTGAATAAAAGAATCATCTCCATGTGTTGAAAAATAATCTCTGTTTGTTACAACAATTTATGTGTTTTGTATTTTCCTTCGATCTCTGCTCAAGAAACATTTGAATTATCAATACATTCGAAAAAGTTAACTTCTTGCAAGTTTTGATTTTCTCTCTTTTTCTTGCTATTAATATTGTATCCTTGTAGAATATGTTAAGTGCAGGGACTGATTCATCTTCAGTTTCCCTGGAGTGGGCATTGTCATTGTTATTGCAACATCCCCATGTAATGAAGAAGGCACAAGAGGAACTTGATTCTAAAGTTGGACTGAAGAGACTGGTGGAGGACTCAGACATACCCCAATTAACATACCTGCAAGCAATAGTGAAAGAGACTATGCGTCTTTATCCACCGGCTCCTATAGTGGGGCCACACGAATCTATTGAGGCTTGCATGGTGGGAGGCTATCATATTCCTGCAGGAACAATTCTGATGGTAAATGCATGGGCAATTCATAGGAATCCAAGAGCGTGGAAGAAGCCATTGGAATTTATACCAGAGCGTTTCATAGAGAAGGAGGTAGAGATAGATATGTATATGAGAGGGAGTGGCTTTGAGATGATTCCATTTGGGGCAGGGAGAAGAGGATGCCCTGGTGCTTCTTTGGCAATTAGTGTGGTGCAAACAACTCTTGCAAGGTTGCTGCAAAGCTTTGATTGGTTTCTTCCAGATGGAAGAATCATTGACATGAGTGAAGGGGCTGGTATGGTAATGGCAAAGGTAGTGCCTTTGGAGGTTTCCATCAAGCCCCGTCTTTCCCATCATCTCTATTAGCAAGAGGTTTAGATTCAAACTGTTGAACTCCTTTTCTTTTCTTTATTTTCTGAGTGCAGAATGAACACCCTGTTGGTATGATTGAGAGCACAAATAATCAATCTTCTTCAGCTCAATGCCAAGGAGCATTTGCTTCCTTCTATATTTTTAGGTTAAGAAGATTTGCAAAGGAAAACATTGTAAAAATATTTCTGGATAACTTTTGTAAGGGTTATTGAAACTTCTGTGGTATATTGAAGCTTTTTTTATAAACTTCGTAAATGTTATTAAAGCTTGTCTGGTCATGCTATTGTTTGTATGCAAGGTCACCAAATAAGGTGAATTTTGTATTATTCTTTTCATATTTGTTGGTTTTTTTATTTACCTTATAAAAAATTATTTAAATGATAAAGAATTGAGAAAAATATAGTATAGTATTTACTTCTACAAAACCATAACATTTAGTTAAAACATGAGGATTGTACTGAGATACAAAATTAGATTTTATGCAATAAAAAAAGGTTCATCAACATACAAAGTGGTAAACTCAACACTATTTGGTAGAAGCTCTCGCAATCGATTTTTTTGAGTTGAAAGAAAAGTCTTTAAACTCATCCAAGTCTCCATCTGAATGTTGTCTCTTGCTATAAACTTGTAGATGAGACTCATTCAAATCTGCCAGTCCTCACCCAAACACAATTAGTTCATCACACTTATTATACATTCGCGTGGGTTTTTATATAAAGAATGATTTTTAAAGTTTTATAGTTGTTGAGTCATTGACAATGAATTGAGATAGTTATAGTGGATATTCATTGTGTTTGTTGGTTTGAACCTTCATGTTGAAGTTATTGGTGTTCATGTCATTGTCTTCATGCTCCAAACTCACTAGTTAGTATGGTCATGGGCTTTGTACCCCTACTGGACTACTGTGCTTGTAGGTTTTGACTACTTGCATTAATACAATGTGTTCATGCCAAGGATGAAGTCCCTCATTTGTGGCCTCGCCTAGTTCAAACTAGATTTAAAATTCTTGTGCTTCCAAAAAAAAAAGATTGTTTTAGTAGACCAAAATTTTGTTTTCTATTTTTTTGAATGAAATAAATACACTGAGAATGAATAAATTAATTGTCTTCTAAATTATTGATTTTTATTATTATTTGTATTTAGTTTTCCTAGCATGTAGTTGAAAGGGAGTTTTCTAAAATTGATTGCTTAATATTATTGTTTTAATAATTTTAATATTTAATAGTTATAACATTATTGATTTATATTGTTTTGTGTTTAGCAATTTGGTTGTAGTGGTGTTGGATATTGTCTAGTAGCTTGGTTGTAGTTGTATCCTTTATGTCTCATTTGGGAACTTGTTGTGTAAGCATTGAGTTGTTATATTTGATGTTATAGGGTTTATGGTCCCTTCGAAACCAAATTATCTAAATCAAAATGATTATTTATAATTTTATTTATATATTTGGTTGATGAAAATCATTGGATTATATAGATATTAGCATCTTTATCTTTTGAACAATGGGATTACATTATGATGAGTTGAATTTATCTTAGGGTTTGAACTTAGCCTAATCACTCTCATGGAGTTATACAATGATCTAAGCACAACCAAGTATTTGTTTGTAGGTATAGAAAGTATATAGACATTAGAAAAAATCCACATAGAAAGGTCAAATATGTGGATCATTTCTTGATTAAAAGATTAAATCCACAGACAACTACTAAATAGAATCAACTACTTATTAATCATGGAATCGACTAAATATTTATATTCATCTTAATTTTTAAATTAATAATTTTTTTTATATCAAAATTAATATAAAAACCTTCATTTTATTTCTTTATGTTTTATAAAAGCAATTTAAAATTAAATGATTAGTTATAATATATTATCAAACTACGAGAAATGAAAATGAATATAATTAGAAGAAACTACTTAATGAAATCAAAGAAATTTTGATATGAAATAAAAGCTTAGACAAATAAGATAACTTTATGAAGCAATAGACAAGTTTTCTACATTAAATTCATAGAAGAAAAATTAAGTTAAAAAGAACAAATATAACAAGATAAAATGACAAATATTCTATAGAAAAATGAACAAAATAAATAATTTAATTGAATTCAAATTTAATCTTAAAAGAAAATAAAATAAAAGAATTCAAATCATTTTTTGGTAGGCCATTGAAGAATTTCTTAGTGGACACTTTTTTTTTTTCACTAAAAGAGGGGTAAAAATTTATTCAAAATGAAAAGAGCAGTACAAAGCAAGGGGATTACACATCCCTACCATTCTCCACTAATTGGTCCAACTTTTGAGACAAATCTAAGGGTAATTGACCCATATCCACAACATTCCAATCATGTGTTGGAAAATTTTGCATTCAAACCTAGAATCTTAAACCATTTCCCACATAACCCAAGAGAGATTACCATGCATACAAGTTTTCCAAATGTATAGATCAAATAGACAAGCCACAAGATAACACAAGATTTACCCTGGGAAAACCCTCAAGAGGGAAAAACCTCTGCCTCCAAAAGCATCCATACTCCATCATGTATTAATCAACCATAAGTTAATACAAGAGTTACAATGAATATCTCTTAAGCATCAAGCCCTCCAATGCACTTTCATGTGTCCAAGCATGAATCCACACATCCCATGCCATGCTTCGAAAATACACTCTTCAAGAAGACTCAATAATCACAGCCAACCTGCTCAGCCCGTTCACCCAACCCAAAACCACTACATTGTGTTTGCTTTAATAGACACAAGCTCACACAAATACAACTAGTGGTAAGGTAAAACCATGTACCACAAAACCATGTGAATACAAAACCACTAACCCCTTTTCTAATATTGGGTACTAAGTTGTTACATTATTTAATTCCCCAATATTAAATTACTATCACATGTCTCCTACACAAATAGTAATACAATGTTACAATACAACATTACTTGGGACCAAATAATTACCTAGTGTGATTAACAACACCACCAAGATGTATCACAACTAAATAATTATTTAATTACAATAATATAATAAAATATTTTATGCAATGGTGTACAACACCATACCCCAACATTCTCCCACTTGTCAAGTATACATTGCATAAGGGATCAATGCATGATATACATCATCATAGCCATCCATGAAACCACATGAATCTGTAACATACTCTCATGCTCCAACCAAGATACCTACAATAAGAACAAAGTGACTACCATCTCAAGCAAGAACTCCTCTCATCCTCCAATGTGCCACCTATGGAAGAAAAGGAATATGCCAAGGTGAAGATGCACCAATCCATGAGAACAAGCATCAAATTCAAGTGACAACAAAGGCTCTACCAAGTTGCTGTCATGAAGAAAAAACCCACATGATCGGAAATAAAATCCACAACACATGCTAATACATCCAACCATCAATACCTCCAAGCTATCAATACATCAGTAAACTCATGCCAAGAACATATACAACTTGTAAACTGCAACCAAGCTCCCTGCATAAAACCTGTCAACGAAGTACATACATATCCAAGAACTCCCACTGCATAGGTAATGTCAAAGCATATCAAGTCTACAATTCACACTATACATCAAGGTGTGATAAGAAAATCAAAGCATGAAGTACCAAGAACAATTACAATGATCCACACATGTAATAACCCATAAAGCTACATAATCTCTCACATCATGTTGCCACCATCCTCCCAAAACATGAACATCTAGGAAGGAACCATGAAGAAGAGAAAACTATAAACCATAATTTCCTTCTACCAACACCTCAAAAGTGTATTTTTGTGTCAAGTATGATCTCCTAAACAACCCCAATTGAAAATATTTAACAACATCCATAACACCCAATCTCATGTTAGTGTAATTAATAGTTAATTACGCTTGCATAAGTTTACTTAGGCATTATTTAATTCCTAGGTTTATTTATTCTCATCTTTATCTTTTGAGTTATCTTGTTGCTCAAGATAAGATTAGGTTTAGGTATCTTTGCTTTTATAAAAAAAATTATCTCTTGTATTATTGGGTACTTCGAATATATCAAATTGCATGTTTTTATGCAAATCTCTGCTTTTTCGTTTTTCTCTCCTATGGAAGGTCATTTTTCTGGTTGCAATGGATCTTGGTTTCTAACATATATCGAGCCCGATTCGCAACCCCTTCGGCTTTGTTGGAGGAACACGCCGAGCTTGTTTGGAGGTCCCTCGAGGGTTTCAATCCTTGAGCATCATTATGCAGCGTCTTGGATCAGATTGGGGTTTTTCGTTGGATTCAGAACGCTGGAAAAAGTCAGAAATGGCTTTTATTTCATTGATTTTCATCACCGTTTGTCCAGATCTGCAAGGGTTGTAAGATCGGTGATTTTTCTGATAGATCTGGGGGTTGCCTGATTTTTGGAGCACTTTGGGCCCAAACGACCTTGCCGTTGGATTCACAGCGCCCAAAAACCCCCATTTTCATATAAAATTTGTCCGGATTTGGACACAGCCATCCTGGAGAGGCAAAATTTTTTGCCCAAGGACGACGCCCCAAGCACGACTTCCGAGGCACATATTTCAAAAAATAAAAAAATAATTAAAAAATCAAGAAAATTCCGCCGAGGTTTAGCCATTCATTTTCGCGCCCGCATCCGCCACCCCACCGCGTTTAGCTAATCGGGAGGACCACGGCTTTAACACGGCCCAACACCAAATTTCCAAGCCCGGTCCCCTTTAAGCAGAGTGGCTCATTCTCCACTCCCTGGTCCTCCGGCCCCTTGCTGGCAAACCGCTGTTGTGGTCTTATGGAAGCGGCGAGCTTCAAATTTAGACCCTGCCAGTCTCAAACCTGTCCGGCCATATGAATGACTAGAATCTCCATCAACCAGAACCCCCGGTCCAGCCTGGTCACGAAATGGGGCCCTATTCTTAGCCCTGGGCCACAGGGGAATAAGTGGACCTTTTGGACGAATTTTTCACGGAACGGGCATATCTTGAGCATATAAGCGTCCTTTTTTGCAAACGAGATATCGTCGAAAGGCTGTTTCGAGATCTACGCGGTGTGCTAGTGATTTTTCTGGTTTTTCTTTATTGATGCTTTCTTCCTCCTTAAGTCAGATGCTTGTCTTTTTCACTCGGATGCATATCTTTCACTCGCTTATCCGCTTTTCAGCGATTTTTGTGGTGTCGAAAATTCGGTTTCGCTTTATGTAGATCTGAGGTAATTTCTAGAATATGTTTTTTACCTTATTTTAGGCATGCATTCATTTTTGTTTCATGTGCTCTAGGTTTGCATTTTCACCTATGTTTCTGCATGTTTTTTGCATTATCTCCCTCTGCAATAATTGGGTATTGTAATAATGAACTAATATAAAGTTCCATTAAGGGGGGTTATTGCATCCATCTTTCGTATTGGTGACAACTCGCATGAGTTTGTCTAGCTTCCTGTTGTTTCCTTTAGCTTATTTCTTGCTTCACTAGACACATCGTTGGTTTGCTTTGGTTCACACTTCAGTTGGGATTTTATAGTTCTTGATCCGCATTGGTTCAGATATTTCTCATTTGAAGGCCATGCTTTTATGGTGAATGTTCCAGAATCTTGATGGTACTTGTCCTATGGGTAGTTTTAGTTTTAGTTTAGCATCGGCTTTAAGAGACACAACTTCCAGATTTGTCATCATTATGGGTCCTTTCATCTACTGTTGCTTACAGATTCTAGAGTTGATTTGGAGTAGGTGAGTTTCTAGTGTTCCTTGGCATCAGGTTTGCTATTGCATTTGTGATTCCGATATGGTATTTTGCAAACAAAACTATCTTTCCTTTCTTGCTAGATTTGGGGTTCCAGTGTTGCTTCATCAGAGTTCTTCCAGTGCTTCTTCATAGCAGTTCATCTCTCTAAAGGGGGGGTTTTTCCCATTGGGTTTTCTCTCTCTTTACATTTGTAAATGGGTACCTGATTAGGCCTTTGTTTCCGGGACCCATCTCATATCATTTGCATAATAATCTGCTTCTCCCTAAGTTGCACTTATGGGGGGGTGTTAGTGTAATTAATAGTTAATTACGCTTGCATAAGTTTACTTAGGCATTATTTAATTCCTAGGTTTATATATTCTCATCTTTATCTTTTGAGCTATCTTGTTGCTCAAGATAAGATTAGGTTTAGTTATCTTTGCTTTTATAAAGCAAATTATTTCTTGTATTATTGGGTACTTCAAATATATCAAATTGCATGTTTTTATGCAAATCTTTGCTTTTTTGTTTTTCTCTTCTGTGGAAGGTCATTTTTCTGGTTTGCAATCAGATCTTGGTTTCTAACATCTCATATATCAAGTACAACATATGAATCAATGTAACAATGCTAACATGGATGTAAGCCTCTCAAAACAAGAAGATCAAACTCATAGGTAACCATCCCCATTAACTAGAAATTAGCCCATAAAACATCTCCTAACAATCCTCATCGAGGAATGATATTGTAAACTCAAATGCACAAGGAGATAACCATGCCATAACATCCCTCAAAATGAATCCTCCAAAAATAACTAACATAGCTCAAGATCCATATCTATGAAAGATAAAGCATATAGACTCATGCTAAACCATCTTTAAATGAGTATCCATAATCAATCACCATGAATCAACTCAATCCCATGAGAAACAAAGCATGAAACATAATACATATAAAAGATATAATGGGAAAATACCTTTCAAATCATAAGCTGCCAAGTAGACCAAGAGTGGGGAATGAGAATGCTCCTATAGGATAATCAAGCCATCATGACTCATTCCAAGAACAATCTCCTCTATCGGTCCATCATGAACTCACTTCCATATCCAGATGAAGGCTCCTTCAGTCTTCCTGTTGAGACCTCCAAAGAGTAACCATCTCAAACAAATGTCTAATCAGAAGAGAACTCCAACCATCACGTACATCTCTAAGTATCCACAAGCACCTATAACCGATCAATCCATGCCAAACTCCAAATGCAACATAGTACCATCATGAAGTAATCAGGAAAATGATCAATGTACTCAATACAAAGAGATTCACACACGATCAATGTCAAAGCTCCAACCGTAGAATCATGAACCTATCATGACAATATGATCTAACCATCTCCTCCTAGGAGATCACATGCACCATAACATACATCCTAGTCTCAAGAGAACATGGAATATGCCAAAATTTGATCTAGAATCAAGAGTGTACCATGACATCATAACAAACACTCTAAGCCAAGAAAACATATCCCCAATAACATGAAGATAACCACACCAATGATGCATCCACGCCACTGCCAACAACTCCTATTGAGCCGTGATACGAGCTACACATGGCATCATGAAAACCACCCTCTCCATGAAGATCATCTAGGTCTACACACACTCAATTGCAATGTTAGTAACATAACAAGTAAACCAAGATCTCCAAGCCAAGAAGATACATAAAACCACCATCAAAACATCACAAACCAAACCAACACCTCCAAGTCATCACTGTCAAAAGCTCCCACTAAAAGTGTATAACCAATGAACGTAACAAGCTATCATGACATTGTGATAAAACCACATGCTACAAGTCCCATGAATCGACTAATCAAGTACTCAAAACATCCATCCTCTCAATCCCAAAGCAACATACCAATGCACAAATGACCACAGACAAGGCCAACTAATGAAATTTGCAACATCAATAAATCAGACCTGGTGGATATAAATAGTCCACATCCGAGTCATCTTACTGCAATCAATAGGCTGCACACACCTACCAACCACATAACTCATAGATCTAATCACTGAAACATGCAAACTCATTATCACATTAGTAACCACAAACTGATATATCAAAGAAGATAACCATGTAGACATCAAGTCTCAAACACCAAATCAAACACTGATATGATTTTCCAACCATTTCCACAAAAGAGTAATCATAGTCAAGGAACCAAATAAGCATCAAGAAGATAATACCAATCTCCTAACATCAAACCATATATCACCACCAAACACCACATACATGATCATGTTGTGCCAATGCATCAAATGTACCTGCATATCCATGACACCATAACCATAGCCATTGTTTTACCTGCACTCAACTATCACCCACATGAGACTCCAAGTTTCAAACTATGGAACCATGTCCTCAAAGCTAAAGACAACCTGTGTACCGGTCACCATCAAAGTCCTAACTTTGAAAATCACCTGTAAACCTATATTAGGAAGCACCAATATGATAATCAGCTATAACATCATAAATAACATATAAAAACATGTACTCCCTCAAGTTTTCGCCTCTTGAATCATTCAGATGCTCACACATTCACACCTTGAATCTCAAGCACCTACAAGCTATCAAAAGAATACCAAACATTCCCTATAGCACAAACTGATAAACAATCTGAGCCACTATGTAATACACTAAAAATTCTCTCCAACGCATCTTCGAAATCAAAAATATGATTCCGTATGCAAAAGATATGACCAAAAATGTGCAAAAAAGAACATCTGACTTCTAGGCTCCAAAAACATGTCAAAATGACAAAAAAAAAAAAAAAAACCTATACCACAACGTGGTGCTATGAACCATCTTTCCAACGATTACAAGAAGTCGAAAAAATGACATGCCGAGTGAAAGTTATGCTCATTTGAATAAAAGTTCTCCAATCCACCCTGGTGGCTGGCACCCGGGCCGCTCTGGTGGTGGGAGGGTGGCAGATTTAAAAATCCATTTAAATACAATTTAATTTTCCAAATAATTTTTTTTTCCCCTCCCCCATATGGCGGACCCGACCCTTTTATAAATTCTGGCTTATATTTTTTTTAAGGTCCAGAGATTTGTGGTCTATTGGTGGACATTTAAAAATTTATAAAACATTTTTAAAAAATTATATGGTGGTTTTTTTGTTTACACCCCGTAGGTGGGGGTTGGCTCTAGCTCAAGAGCAGGGCGATGCCCGCCGGCGCCGGCTGGCACGATCTTGCGTGTTTAGCGACTATAAGTGAGCCGCTTGATTAGGGTGGGCGGTTTGTGGACTCACCCTTCCCCACCCACACTTGATAAATTTTTTTCAATTTTTTCAATATGATTTTTTTTTTTTGAACAAGATTTTCTAACATGAATTTCTTCTTTTCTTGTAGGATATTTTTTAATAATTTTTTCACCCGATAGAATTTTCAACAAAGCCCTCTGACATATTTTTTCTGTGAAATTTTTTCAAGCTTGGGATTTTAAATATTTTATTTTTCTACACATGCAAAATGGACTTTTACTAAATAAATTTGCCTTTTTTTTTCAACTTTTCCAAAGTAGGTCAAATTTTATGTCAAAATTTGTCTCTCGGCCAACCTGAATCCAACCATGAGGTTCATTTTGTTCCAGGAGGTCATTCATGAAAATTTCCCCCACAAAACCCCCACATGCAAACTCAAACCAAGAAACTCCTTTTCACCCAACAATGGAAAATTTCAGATTTGCAATAAACCCAACAAATCTTGACAACCCAAAAACCCAAATCTACATAAAAAAACCTACAACATGTGTTTCATACCTTGTAATGTCTTAGATCCTACATGCATGTCCATGGCTTCAACTTTGCAAAAACTCTCAAACGAGGATTATAACAAAAAAAATTCAACCATGAAAGCTCTGTACCACTTGTTAGGAAATATTGCATTCAAACCAAAAATCTTAAACCATTTCCCACATAACCCAAGAGAGATTACCATGCATACAAGTTTTCCAAATGCATAGATCAAATAGACAACTGACAAGATAACACGAGATTTACCTTGGGAAAACCCTCAAGAGGGAAAAACCCAGCCTCCAAAAGCATCCATACTCCATCATATTAATCAACCATAAGTTAATAAAAGAGTTACAATGAATACCTCTAAAGCATCAAGCCCTCCAATGCACTTTCATGTGTCTAAGCATGAATCCACACATCCCATGCCATGTTTCACAAATGCACTCTTCAAGAAGACTCAATAATCATAGCCAACCTGCTTAGCCCATTCACCCAACCCAAAACCACTACATTGTGTTTGCTTTTATAGACACAAGCTCACACAAATACTAGTGGTAAGGTAAAACCATGTAACACAAAACCATGTGAATACAAAACCACTAACCCCTTTTCTAATATTGGGTACTAAGCTATTACATTATTTAATTCCTCAATATTAAATTACTATCACATGTCTCCTACATAAATAGTAATAAAATGTTACAATACACCATTACGTGGGACCAAATAATTGCTTAGTGTGATTAACAACACCACCAAGATGTATCACAACTAAATAATTATTTAATTACAATAATATAATAAAATATTTTATGCAATGATGTACAACACCATACCCCAACATCATGCACATAATCAAAAGCCAATTTAGCAAGACAATACGCAACCCCATTCCATTCACATGGAATATGACAGAAAGAAACAAAATCAAAGGAGGCACACAGATTAAGAATCTATCTTTTAATAACAACCAACTACCAACTAACATCGCCTAGATTTTGCCTCTTCAGCAAATTCACCACCACTTGAGAATTTGATTCACAAATGATGTGTTTCCACCCTAGAGCACATCCACGCTCCATGGCACAAAAAATGGCAAGAGCCTCCATGACATTGATAGTATACTAGCCCTTATAAACCAAAAAGATAAACTCAACAGTGCTCGAACTAGCTCGTCCAAGACCTCCAATACTAGCTCATGACCATGATTTCCACGAGAAGAACCATCCATATTAATTTTCAACACCCCTTGAGGGGAAGGACTTCAACACCCCTCCCTATTTATCTTTTGAAGGGGACGACAACATCTATTTCTTTTGACCTGACCAGCACTCTGAGCAACCCCCCTCTGAAGAGGAAGATTGAGACGAGTACAAAAGATAACCTCTCTAGGATCCAAACCCTCAACCAAGTCACACTTGGCATAAAAAAATTTAGTGTTATGTCTTTGATTATCATTGCAAGAAACTTTTGGATTTGACTATATGATTTTTTCCCCTCATTGTTTCAGATCAAACTACATGATCCATCATCAGAAAAGTAAAACAAGAGAAACAAAATTATGTAGAAATCATATGAATTGTGAAAATCATATATCTACGATCTTTGATTATCTTTTTGATTAATTTGGAATACCTAAAAAATTGTTTTCTGCAATTTTCAATTTGCAGTCACTCAGATTGAACTTCTAAACTAATTTATAACATGGCTATATTCTCAACCTTACAAGAATGTTTAGTCACTCAGAATTGAATTTCTATGCTTTTTAAATCAATTATAATACCAACCTTATGAGAATGTTTATATATATTCTCATAATTTTGTCATATTCTCACCAGTTGCTGCACACAAATGTTTATATATATTCTCAGTCAAATTGGAAGAAAAGAAAACACAATTATCTGGTTTGCTTTCAAGGCAGTCTGTATCAGTGGTGAATTGTTTATTAATAATGTATAGTTAATAGAAGTTGTTTTCAGTGTTGGGTATTGGTGAATGTATAGTTTGCCAAATTTCGGTTCAGGATAGAAAAAGTTAAGAAGATGAGATAATATAGAGGAAAAAGTAATCTATATTGATATTAAATGAAAATCTTATAATACCGATTTTTAAAATTATATTGTATATTTAAACAATATAAGTGTTGAATTTTGAATTTTGAGTTAGAAAAATTATTATATATAAAGATAGATATGTTGTATTTTACAAGATATTTTGTAAAAGAAGTTTATTAGTATTGGAGTTTGGTTTTTTTAGTTAACTAGTTATTAATAATTTAGTTTTCAACCAATAAAAATAATATATGAAAAAAATTAAAACAAAATTCAATTTTGTAAAGTTAATTTGTAAAATATTTAAATTTATAAATTATAAAATTATTTCGTATGCATATGATTATATGATTGGTTAAAAATTTATGTGTGTTATTGATGGATTTGTAGGAATTGTAGGAAATTAAGTAAACAAAAATAAAAATTATTTTAGATAATTATGGATAATTAACTATTTAAATTATTTAAATAGTAAGGATCATTTAATTCATTCAATTCTAGTTAAGTCCTGAATCTCCAAAAGAAAAATTATTGACATCTAACTATTAAATCTCAATGTCAAGCATACCAACAATAGATGTCAACCGCTCAAACCAAAGGAAGATTGAACCAAATTTACATTCCTACAACAAGAGCAACTAACCATCTCATGTAATCTTTAAAACAAATTTCCCTTAAAGCTAACACTACAACTCAAAACCCAAACATAAAGAGATAGCAGAAACATAACTATAATTATGTATCTACTCTACAAATAAGGCCTCAGAACTAACATCTGCAACTCAAGACTATAGAGAAGCTAGAATTAAATACACTAATAAATATTATATCTAAAAACCAAGTGGGAAATACCTATCATGCCATTTACCACCAACTACACTAAGAGTGGAGTATGATATTATTCTACCTCTAAAGTACAATATCCTTAATAGGTCCATGTTGAACTCACATCCAACTCTAGTTGAAATCAAGTAAAGAGACTCATTACTCCAAAACATGATATCCAAAAGTAATACATCAAACCTCACCCAAGTCTAATATTGGTGTACAATTGATAATATTATACTAGCTAAAATCCAACTACAACATTGTAATATAACATTCGATGCCCACAAGGAAAAATGATCACAACACTCATCTAGCAAATAACAACAAACCACCATCAAAGCTCCCAATACATGATCAATGTAGAATCTAGAAACTTACCATGACATTATGATTTACAACCCCAACCATGACCACTTTTCCCATAACAATTGAGAAAGTGTATAGAATCCATGAAATCCCACTTACCTCATAATTTGTATACCCACCAAGGAAGATCATGTAACCTAATAAAATATATTCTCTACCACATATTCATCACTCTAAAACTCAAACGTGTAATCCATACTCCACCATGGCGTGCAATAAACCATTATTTGAACTAAGGATCATCTATCTAAAGCAACAAATTAAAATTGGAAACTCAACCAAAGACTATAAGAGCCCTCCATGGAAACTTGAGTTGTCTACATCTTCAAGAAATGTGAAGATAAGCATCATTTATTAACAAAGTTATTTAGATGTATATCAACTCTCACTTCACACATATGACGACTCTCAGGAGATCCTCATGACAGTAAAAACCACAAAATCACTACTAAATATGATCTATCATGAAGTGACACATCCAAATCACTACTAAAGCTCCTACAAAAGGTGGTCCCAAGCTACACATAGAATCATGATAAACATCTCCTGATAGAATACCATCCATGGCCATCACACAATCAAAGAACACAGCTACACCAGCACTAGCTCCTAAAGAAGAGTTGTTGTTTCCAACCAAGAAGATAAAAGTGACTATGTAACTACACAAAGCTTCTGCTAAACTATGATCCAATGCCTTTGATGCCACCGCAATCAACTACTATAGGTCCCAAATAATAACTATCTTATCTAGACTCTAAACGCCATCTATCTACATCATTATAATGAACATGCCAATACACTGGAAAATGATAAAAAGATCCAACTAAAAAAATCTACACTAACACTATAAAATACATGTGGATATATATAACCTACATATGAGGAATTCATGCAAACAAGCCACAAAACTATACAACTCATAGTCTAACCCAAACAATGTAACATATAGGCTCAAAACCATGTTAATAACATCCATAATAGAGATGTAATTAGAAATAACATATAGATTCTTCATGACTTAAACACCAAATAAAATCTAGATCTGTCTTTTCATAACCCCATAATAACATAGCCATAGTTTAGAAACCTTAAAAGTAAACCAATATCAATATTAAGTGATGAAGCACTTACCAACACTTCCACACTTGAGAAGGCTATAATAAACCTCCTCAAACCATACACAAAGTATGCATATAAATATACAATTCTATCACCATGCAAAAAACCATAAATAATAGTCTTTTATTGAATCTACAAAACCATACATTTTTACTAACAAATAAAACCTATGAAACCATATATGCAAATATAAATTCATTTAAATATTTGAAAACCCATAAATCTAAAAATACCAAATCTACAAACCAAAGCAATATAATGCCATAGATAAGCATAACCACATATAGTAAATACAAAAATTGTAAAACCCATGGATCTAAGCAACATGAATCTATAGCATGCAAGTATAATCATCCATGAAGATTAGAGGGTTATACAATAACCAAGCCACTATAGAGCTAATTCCACAACCATCACCAAGTACATGCAAATGGAGGAATTGAATTGTTTATGAGCTTCTAAGTTACCAAAAGATGAACTCCACAATCCACATGCATCTAGTAGGCAATCATCTAGTACTTTCATAAAACAAGGGGCTAAAACCATGAACCCAACATAAACACTCCATATAGTAGTGAACATAGCTAGTGCTTTTCCATGTGACTAGGGAGGTAAAAGAAAGCACCCAACATGAACACTCGTCTAGTGCACTTGACCACAAGATAAAGGAAGATAATCTAGTGAAAGTTTAAAGTTGTCATGCACTTTAAACCAACTTCTTAGCATGAGTGAAATTAAGTGTTTTTAATTAAAAGTCAATTTTAGTCAAATATAATTTTGACCAGGTGCATTTGGGGTGAGGCTAGAAATTTCCCTCACTAGTGTAGAATTTTTTTCTCCCACTTGTCAATCATTTGGAGTTTTTAACTTCTCACCAATCGGCTGGAAAAAAATTGGAAGGAAATTATCTGTTTATATTTTTTAATATCTTTGTTTGCAAATCGATCAAAGAGCAGTGCACAAAACAAAGAACAACAACACATATAATTTAAATTATCATTTTTATATTTCAATAATAAAATTTAATTTTTTATTTATATTTTTCTTACTATTATTCCACAAGCTTATTGAATAGAGTGTCGTTTTTGAGGTTTTCCTCGTGTATTTTGAAAATTTTAATGTAAGAAAACTTAGGCATTAGAGTTTGCAGTGAGCTAGCTAAAGTTCTTTGTGCTTTGAATAATAACATATATCAGCACACTAAATTGAACTCTGGGGTACAAAATATTGTAACATATTATATATCAATTTTTTAATTAATTTATATTTATATATTATGTTGAATTGAATATGCAAAATAGTAAAATTTATGAGACCACCAGCATTCAAAAAAATTTAAACTTAACGTGCACTATAAAATTCATGGGACCACCCACTTTAAAATATTTCTAAAAAATTTCAACAGTACTTACTGAATTTTAAGAAAAAACTGCTTCATAAAATTGTAACCTTATCACACTAACAACATGATTGAAAACTCTATAAATGAACACAAAAAAAATGAATTAGTAAATGAATTAAGGAAACTAAGGATTTATCATACAA
>VDFB02097937.1:0-11130 GCA_007258455.2 Sequoia sempervirens
GTTGGGTGCACCAATATTCACCAGCATCGGTTGGCTACTTGGAGAGCGGCAAGTCTCTTTGGCAGGTAATAATGCTCGCCCTCTGTTTGTACATAGTACGAAGTTAGCTCCAACTTTGTCGGTAGCTTCTGCCAAGATATCCAAAGTGACTTGCGCATCGGCTTTTGCACTTTCGTTGGTAACCTTGCCAAGCTGGACCTTTGTTATTGTGTAGTCCTCCATATTGACATCACCTTCTTGATTCGGTGGTATGCCAATTTCAGCATACTTATGGCCAGCCTTATCAACATTCAGCCTTGAGTATACTTTTTCCTTCTTCTTCCCTTTGGCCTTTGGAAGAACTATCTCTTCAAGGTCGAGCTCGTCTGGAGAAATCATTTTACTTTTGCAACCCGACGCTTGAGATATTAGCCAGGAGGAAGAAAAAGTGTGAACTACGGATTCATCGAATTCAGTCGCCATTGCTACTTCTGAAGTTATTGTCACATCTGAACTCACCATTGGTATCGTGACAATTGGAGAAGTATTTGTCATCATTGCTCCTGTAGTTGACACATTGAGTTGATCACGCATTGACTCATTCATGAAACGATTGAATTCGTTTTCAGAAGTGATATCATACGTTGGCGAAGACAAGCTAGGAATGGACGATGGTGGGCTTGACAGTATATCAACCATATGGATGCTTGTCACTGAAGGAGTATCAAGCTGGGTTGATGCTGCAGGGATAGGGGATATCTCGCCTGCAGGAATGCTTGTGGTAGGGATAGGTGACGAGGGAAAAGGAGGTGGAGGAGTTCTTGAATCTGGAGGGGTATGAGGAACATTTGAAGTCACGGGCGATGATGTTCTAGGAATTTCCTCAACTACATTCTCAGGAGGAGAAGTATTTCTTTCTTCATCATGCTCGGGTTCCTGTTGATCACCCTCTTGTCTCTCCGATTCTGGCTCACCTTCGAAGTCACCTTTAGATCCTTCTTCAAAATCTTCATCAGACTCTTGTCCGCTTTCAGAAACCTCTTCGGCATCGGAGTCTGCTTCTGCTGAATCTTCATCTTCAGTGGATTGGTCGCTTGAAGTATCTTCTTCATCGGAATCTACCTCCTCTAGAATGGGCTTTTTACCCTTAGAGCGAGATGGATGAGATTCCGTCTTTTCTGTCTCTTGGACAACCTGGGTATCTTTCTTACCAACAGTGAACTTGATCCTAGGGCCTCTCTGTGAAGAAGTGGGAATGGCCGCTGATTTGTTTTTGTCGCGGAGTTCTTGCTGTTGGCGTGCTTCTGCCTCGGACTCTTCTCCTTCTGAGTCTGTCCTGAAACTTTTCATTGCATGACCATGTTTATGTAACCATTCTTCTGTGTTGGCTAGGATTGGTCTCAACCTTTCTCTCATGCTAGTAACCTCTTTCCTAGACCATTGTATTGCAGGCAACGGCCTTTTAGCAATGCCTTGCTCATCATAGACAGCGTTCATGATATCACCTAGATCCTCAAAATCCTCTGGTAGATCGGCAATACCAAGATCTCTAATTTGTTGAACTGTCAATCTGCAATAGTCCATTTTGCGAATGGCCTCTTCATCTCTGCAATCTACCCAAATGTCTTCAAAACGGTACCTGTGTTGGTGACCTTTTTGCAACTTCTTTCTGACATCTCGGTAGTCGAAATCAAACCTATACCTGTAGGTTTTGATGGTCATGATCTGCATTTCAGCATAGACAGACTTAGCTTTTTGTGCAGTTTGGATAGTATATCGGCCGATGGTCAGTGGGAACTTGAACCCACGCTTGTGGTTGCTTCTTCGTTCTTTCTGCACTGACATCAGCTGTCTGCATGTTTCCATGAGAATCCACTTATCTGAAGGATAACGTGGTAGCATGTAGGGACAACCAGTGTAGCAGCCTACTCTCAAGTAAGTAAACGTTGGGAATTGGAGAAAAATGCATCCAACTTTACTTACCACCTTATAAGCCTCATCAGATACTCTTCTTCTTTCCAAAGCTGGATCAAAGTTGAAGAGTAAAGGCACAAAGAAAGCATCAGTAACCCGTCTGAAATGATGAAAGCTCTCCTTCAGCTCCAACTGATAGAAATATCTGTACACAGGCACCATCATTCGATTCCCTTTTGTAGATAGACCTGGGAATTGTCTCATCACAGCTGCTGCGTACACCAGGTAAGAAGTCATGTAGAACTTCAATGTAGAAGGAGCATTAATCAACTGCTCGTGCATCTCATCACTGATTTGTTTTCCCCAGTCAATATGCACCTTCTACCTTCTTATGATCCTGATGTACTCATACATCCAATCGTGAAAGGTGGATGATTCTGGCAAGCCCTTCACTCTGCTTAGAAACATGATCATATCCTTGACGTCATCTTTGAAGTCACTTCTCAGGAGTCCTTTCGGCCATCTAGAAACAGACGATCTAGGCTTTTTGAGCCATTGAGTATTTATCAACTGTTTAGCCTTATTGGGATCAGCATCGAAAATCTCCTGTGCTTTTGATATAGAGATGTCAATATATTTGTCCATATGAGGGACCTTGAAGACAATATCAAAGAATTCGGGGTCGAGTCTCAGAATCTCGTGCCCGAAAGAGTCGATCACGCTTCTGCTTTCTCGAATGTAATGAGACGCAACTTGAAGAACAAACTCAGTATTGTGCGCAGCTGTAGGGAACATCGCCACCAAGTGGAGGTTGCTGTGTACGATCGCTCTCATTGAATCAGGGAGAGGCTTCGTCTCTGTTAGCTTTGCGAAGTCAACCAAGTCTTGATGACCAACTTTTGTATCTTTTATCTCTTCGACTTTTGAAAGCACCATAGTTGGCGGATAGACGCCTTGATATTTGTACTTCATCTTGCTTTTTGCTTTCGAAGAAGGAGGCTTCGTAGCAGTCATCAAAAAGAACTGGAGCTCTGATCACTCTTGATTTGACGATCTCTGAAAGTAGACTGCAATCCGTTTAGCCAGAACAAACACCAATTGTTAGAAAACATGGGTAAGCGCGAAATGAGCACAAGGATGAGAATTCATGAAGCGGATGGCGAGGCACGCAAAACGATGCATGAATGAGGAAAAATGAGGCTCTGCAATGCACTGGTCAAAAATGAAGTTTATTTGGAAGAAATTGGAAAAAGTCTGAAAAAAGTGTAAGGGCGCTAAAATTCAGCGCCCTTACATTTTGGGAAAATTGCTTTTGGTGTAAGGGCACTAAATTTTAGCGCCCTTACACTTTCCAGTGTTAGGCAATTTTCAACATCTTCAGAATGTCACGGCGCTAAAATTTAGCGCTTTTGCAAATTTTGGCAATTTTTGAAAATGTAGATGCAAGAAGGAATGGCGAAGGCGCTTGAGCTTAGCAAATGCAATGTTTATAACAATGAAAGCTTTCGAAATTGTCTCCATCCTATTACATACGCATTCAAAGGTCAAAGGAATTCTCTTTCACAATGATGGATTTTTTCAATGTTTACCAAAACGAATGAAGAGCTTCTGAGATAAAGATATTTCAACACAAACACATCGGGTAGATATAAGTTCTCAAGGGACATTGCGCACAGAGGAGAATGGGGAAAGAAACGCGTATGAAGAATAGGGATGGGTGTTGAAAAGAAAAGCACGAATGAAGAACACTACGCGTTTAGGAAAACAAAGAAAAGAATGCGTAGGGATACAAAGGCTTGCCATTATTCTTGCGATGAAAGCAAACAATGAATGGAAAACGTGAAGGGGAAAACGCGGAGGAAGAGAATGCGTGGGGTTAGAAGGGAGAAGAAAGCGAAGGGAAAGAACAAAACACGAATGGAATGAAAGAAAGAATAATGGAGAAATGGAAAGATTTGCTGGAAGGAAATGGACAAAGGAAGGAAGGAATGGAATGAAAGGGACGGAAGGTGGAAAGAATTAAATGGACGGACGGAAATGAACGAACGAATCCCAGAAATGGAATGGAATGGATGGATCAAAACGTGAAGAAACGCGCCAGGGCCATAAAAAAGTTAAGTCTTGAAGAAAAATGTAATGGCGCTAAAATTCAGCGCCCTTACATTTTTTGGAATTTCACTGCATGCAGGGGCACTAAATTTTAGCGCCCTTGCATTTCCAGACTTAGTCAATTTCGCTTCAAGGCATAAGCGCACTTTTTTAGTGCCACTGCATTTTTCGCAATCTGCAAAGTATGAATAGTGAAACGTCGCGAAAGATCTTGTTTCGAAGGTCTTTGCGAGGCGAACAAGGGGGAATGCTCGAATTGACTATTCGAGACTTGGGAACGCATTTCGAGGTGGCATGAAAATGCCCTCGTTACGCGTACTTGAACTTCACGAATCCTAGGAAACGGACAAGTTTCGTAGGGGGGTTATCCGTGGAACGAGCGCTGCTAGATTCCGTGATAACAATTCTATCATTAGTATTCCCTAAGGTGTGAGTTTTTGTTCCATGATTAGTCCTCTCTTGGTGGTGATGTCATGTGTGATATTCCCTAAGGTGTGACCTTTCATATATCGAGCAAAGTCACTTTGTTGTTTTTGTAAATCACCTTTTACAGTGGTGTTGTTATAACACCCCTCGAGGTTTTCGCCCTATCTTGCCATCATTTATGTGCCTCCTTAGGTGAGTTTGTGCACCTTCTTAGATGGGTTTGGCATTTCTGCTTCACTTTTTTCACGTGTTGAACTTAGTGGTGCATTGACATTCACATTTCTGCTTCACTTTGTTCATGTGCATTGAACTTAGTGTTGTGTTGGCATAGAATCTTGACAATTTTTTTAGAACCTTATCAAATTTATCAGAGTATAACTCCTGGTATGGCTGTTAATGGGTGCACACCTAGGGAATCTAGTGGACTTCACTAGACCTAGTGTGTTTTTCATTTTACTACTTTGTGTTAGGGGCTCATCTAGTGAATATTAGACTTCACTAGCCCGTGGTGCCTTTTTCTTGTGATTCACCTAGCAAATATCAGACTTTGCTATTGTGTGAGTCATGAACATCTTAACATGTTCGCCGATCATAACACAACTTTCTTGACAATAGAGCTATGTATTTCATGAGTGTCTAGCATAATATACCTTGCTAGCCTTGTGGAACCCATCATATTCCATGGACACCTAGCATAATATACCTTGCTAGCTAGTGGATCCATGAGTGATGTGGCATAATGCAAATTTCCAATCCTCTTGGGAGCATTATTTTATTCGATGGTTGATGTTTGGTATTTGAGATAATTTAAGACTGAGGTCTCTTTACCTTACCAACTCAAATCCTTTTACTACTAACCTCTTTTTTTGTATGTGTGTTTTCTTCATGTTTGCATCATGTTTATATTGTCTTCATGTTCATTTTGTTTTCATCTATATGTTATGTCATGTGTTTTCATCATGTATGCTTCGTGTTTTGTGACATGTATGTTTGTTTATGTTGTTTTATTGCATTTCCTACATGTGTGTGTTCCTTTTTCCTTATTTTGTGTTGCCATGGGATCTTGGATCCTGGGGGCTTGTGTGCTTCCCTAGATCCTTAGTAATCCTATCTCTTCAACATTTGGACAATCAAACCTCTCTTTACACAGATTTTCTACTTTAGTGTGAGTCTAAGTGTAAGTTCATACTCTTAGTAAATGGGGGGATAAATGTAGCATCAAAAATTACTACCCTTGACAATTTCAGACTATGTTTTGCTCCCTTTATTTTATTGGACCTATAGACATGCAAATAATCCTAACTAACATAGTGCATCTAATTGCGATCAATTATCATCAAATTCTTCTATTAATCAAATAAAGTGGTTTATTAGATTAATTCACTAATGTCCATCATGTTTAATTAAATAAATCAATTTGTTTAATTAAATAAATCAATTTGTTTAATTAAATCCCCAAATTCCTCTTATTTGATTAAATAAATCAAATGATTTAAATCAAATATCATAAATTCGCTAACCCACTTAAAGTTAATTAAATTCTGAATTAATTAACTTTAATCACCTTCTAATCATCATTAACAAATTCTCTAGCTTTTAACTCCCTAAGAGTTAAATCAACCCTTAATTAACTAACCCACTTGCACATGAAAATAATTTTTTTTAACTAATTACTTAATTTATCCTCTCAAAAGCATATTCTAGGGAATATTCCTTTATTAACTCCCTTTATTTGACTTTCTTACCCAAACAATTTCCCTCCAAAATATCTCAACCACATTCATTTAATACCTCTTACATCTCAACCAAATGCAAAATGTGCTCAATCCTCACCCATTAGCATTGAGACAAGTGTCCCAATCTCATTGGCTCTCTTTTAGTCCCACATTCCTCCCATCTCTCCATTCTTCAATCCTTCAACCTATAAATAGAAGCTACTTCTACTTGGAATCCATCCACAATCTTATGCATTTGCACTATAGGCACATTCATCTTGCACTTGATCACTCATCTTTGCTTGTTCATCATTTTGGAAGTTTATCAAGGGGGTGGGAAAGGGCATCCTTTCCACTCAAAGGAGCACCACTCCCACTATGGGATAGGGTATGAACATACTTGTATATAATTTTATTTAACTTCTTTGGTATTTTAGTGTATTGTTTGGCATATATAGCATGATTAGATCTCATAGGAATACTTGGTTTTCTTTGTTTAATTTGACTTATATGATAATGTTTGTCAAAGTTTAACATCTGCAGGTTTAGTATTCACATATTGGCACGCCAGGTAGGGGCAAGCTCATGTTTGTTTGAAAAGCTCACTATCTAACTGCTGCTTGTGTTTCTAGATTTTGTATCTTAGCTGGAACGACTTTTATTTCACAATAACATTGGTCATATTGTAATTGCTGGCTAAGATAGAAATAAGTCTCTTTTAAATTTGCTATAGGTGAACTTGTAGCATTGTTGTCACTCTTCCTTTTTTAATCTGGTCTTATTTATACTTATGGTTTGTTGTCACTCTACCTTTTTCAATTCGGGCTTATTTATGTTTACGGTTTGCTATCACTCTGCAAGTCTTTATAAAGTTACTTTTCGGTCTCTGATCTTGACGGGCTGCCTTAAAACTTTACACTGCAATGAATAATGCATATCACTGAAAAAAGGCCTTCAACAGGATCATCTCTTCCAATGTAGACCTTGTCTTTTACACGTTTTGGTCCATTTTTGTCATGTTTCACTTAACTTGAAAGGCTAAACCTTTCACATCATTTTTCCATACTATTACTTTTCATCTTTATACACTATTACGTGTATATTCCATTCAACAACTTTAAAATTGCTAAATTCTATCTTTTAGTTGTCAAGTTGGGATTAGTGCACTATGATAATGCAGAATATCAAGGGTATATTTGAACACTAACCAACAAAAAACTAATGTTTGAGAGACATAAGTGCCTTTCAAGTCTAAAGCTTTGCTATCAGTTAAGATGGATGTGGCTAGAGAATTTATTTCCATCTACCAAGGACCAACGTAAGACAAGTTAGATGAAGGTAAATGGTAAATTCTCCTAACATTTCTATCATTGAAAGATTTCTATTTATTGTTAGTTTTGCTCTACTCTACCTTTTTTACTTGAAAGCTACCTAACAATGTATTTTTTAAATAAAGTGAATGCTTGCTTGTGTAATGTTTGCCTCACTCTCTTGGTGGTGGGTATGATTCAGTTGTTGCTTAAGATGTGAATTTATTCCTCCATTTGTGACTTTCTATTCAATTCATCATTTACTTAGTCAAATATTTGTTGGCATTAAACATCAAAGGATTTAGTCGAATATTTTCTACAATTATGATGGCATCCATTGATTTTAATGAAAACATCAAAGAATTCACTTTATTAAAGTAAATTTAGTTGAATATTTGCTGCTAGTAAACATCAGATAATTTAGTCGAATATTTGTTGCAACTATGATGGCATCCATTCACTTTAATGAAGTTGATTGCCACTGTACATCATAATGGTAAAGGAGAAATGAACTGACATTTTATTGTTTTTCACTAGTAATTAGTACCATCAAGCAACATCTAAAAAGTTGGGAAGCATTGGCGACTGATTTGAAGTGATGTCAAAATCAATTAATCACTCTTTGCAGAATCAATTAATGTATATCTAGTTGTCTGCCTATATTGAATATCTAAATATCAATTGGAGCTTGGAGGGCACAATTTCCTAGGTCTATTATGCGCTGGCCACCACCATACAGGTATTCTCAAACACATCTACTCACATCTATGAACAGAAAAGGAGGTTGATGTTTGGAATGTGGTGTATTGGAGATTGTGTGTTTGAATATCTAGACAACTTCTCTCAACTTTTGTGTTGCTCTGTCTAGAGTATTTTAGCGAAACACTAGTGTCAGATATTGAGGGAAGTAAATTTCATATCCTTGACTAAGCTTATAAAATTTGGGTGTTTTTGTCGTGGACAACAATGGTGAATGGAGTATGCAGTTAGTTGTGGATTGCTTCTCATGTTTTAAGAACTGATGTGATATCAACCAATTTTAAGAAAATACCACTACAATTTATGTTCAAACTCTGCTTTTGGAAACTTTTGTTGATAAACACTAAAACAATACCAATTTAATAGAAGTTTTCAAGTTCTTAAAAATATTACGTATGGTCAATTTTAGGAATTTTATTAGTTTGAAACTGTATTCATTATGTTGTTATCATTGATTCCTTGAATATCATACTTCTTATTTGTGATACCTTTGTACTGTTTGCAGGGGAGGTTTGCATCAAGAAACAATAACTAGCAAATCATAGCAAATTTGAGTTGAAGAAAGTAGGCACTTGAACTTGAAAAAAACATTTTTAAATACTTATTGTAATAGCTTGAAGTATCCATTTCCCGCTTTCATTTTCTATTTTAGGACAACTCACTTCATCTTTGGGCTTAAAAATTAACCCTCAACTCAAGCTTTGTCAAAGTTGGATTAAAATTGAACATTAGGAACTTACTAGACTTTGCAAATGGGTTAAAATTGAACAAGCAACTTCACACTTGGTTTTTGGTGCTTAAAATAAACTCATATTTACTTTGGGTTTAAAAAGAACTTGTGTCTTCATTTGTCTTGTGATTTTTTGCAATTTGTGTCATTTGAATGCATATGCACTTCTCTCACGCCACTTGGTGATCTTGAGACTAAAAAGCATTCCATTGACATTGGTTGTCTAAAATCACCCACACATTTCAATTTGGAGCTAAAATTGAACAATCATGTGAGTGTGAAGGAAAGGCATTGTGTGTGCTCCCTCCTAGTGCTTTACACATTCTAAGCGGTCGAACTACAAATGTACTTCTTCGCTTTTATTTATCTTTAGAGGGTTTTCCTTGGTGGGAAAAAGTACTCACCCCAAGGGAACAATCCAAGCAGTAACGAGCTAATGCCAAGCTCTTCTAAACCGCTATATAAATTTGTGATTGGAAGGAAAGTTTGCAATCGATAGGAAGTAGTACATAATAGCCATCCCCCAGTATCTTTATGATGCGTAAATCCTTTGTTTTAATGGTTGGGATACCTCTTGATAGAGTTTATCATTGTACCCCCTGAACTGGATGTCCTTACTACAACCCTTTGTTTAGAGGCCAAAAATCCTTAATACTTGTTAGTGTAGGAATGATCATTCTGAAGCTACCCCACATTTGTACTATTCAAAGTAGAAACATAATAAATCCTTAAGGTTTCTAGATCTTTAGGATTGTGAGATTTGGTGGTCCCAAGAAGTGTGTGTCGTGGAGGGGAACTAGTGTTGCCAAATCTCTAACTGTTCACTTTGTCTCAGTGTTTGGAGAAATTCGAGTGGGGAATCAACAAAGTATACCCATTTCTATCCTAGGATTAAATACAATTTGTGAGTTAGTTAAATACATTGAGCTTGGATATCAAACTTTGAAACAAACATTCAACAAGTCATCAAAATTTCATACCCTTTGGAAGAACAAATATCCTTGAAGAGTCCAAATATTACTGTTTGTGCCTAGGGATTTTATCCTTAGAGGCTTCTAAATATTTGGGCCCATATCTCAATTTGTTCTCTCCAAAGTCAACCTAGGAAAACTATGTCTTTGATTCTTTGATTTTCACATAATGGACCTTGTGGAATGAAAAGGAGTTGAGACATAGACATTTAGTTTGAAAGTTAAGCAAGAGGTGTTGATGTGGTAAAAAAAATCCATTTAATCAAGATAAAAGACATTTGGACCCCACATATGTGTTTGATCTCATGATTTCCCATAAAGTCAAAATCCTGAAACCAAGGCCCATTAATCGCCATAAGTGTCTTAGTCCAAACGCTCTCAAGAAACATCTTTTAGCACTTTACGAAACTAGAGATAGATTGGTATAAAAATTTTACAAATGTGCTTCAAAAAACAATCCAAACTTGTATTCCTTCTATTATTGTGAAAATCCGGGTCTTTTCCAACGTTTTGAATTTCTCAAATAGAGTTGAAAGTTTTAGAGGTATAGCTTGTTCTTCAATGCCTTGGTCTTGTAAACAAAGTCTCTCTAGGTTCATCTAGGATCAAAATAACCCCTTTCATTTGTCACCATCACCAATCAAATCCCATCTCACAAACTTTTAGAACCTTGGAAAAATCATTCATGCTAGACTAATGGTAAATCCTTCAATCAAAATCAAAATCACTTTGTTTGGCTAGGTGTGTATGGATGAATCCTTCTTCACCCATTTAGTTAAATTATCACCCCCTTTGGACAAAGATAACATCTAAATATCTTGGGATCTACAAGTCCATTATCCAAATCAAATCAAACCAAATCCAAATCAAATTCCTAATTCCTAAAGACTAGTATTCCTCCAAGGGTCTCAAAAGTTCAAACATTTGTATCATTCATCCTTCATTTATCACACCACCATCATTTGATCCTTAGCATCCTAGATTTTATTTTTGTACCTAAAGTTTAGACCAACCCAAGGAGTTAGAGGTTTACCTCCTATATTCCCAAAGTTGATCCAAATTTTATGGTCCAAACATGATCACAACACAAGAAGATCATGGAGAAAAAAAAAAAGAAATATCCACTTCCAGTGATTTGAGCCAAACTGCATCAAAATTTATCCTTGGGGAATCTTTCAACCCTCCCCTTAACCCCCCTCAACTACCACAAGATCTTC
>VDFB02097938.1:0-47571 GCA_007258455.2 Sequoia sempervirens
AAAACTTTGGACTAATGGAGCACTCAAGAATACGTCCTAACATTGTAAGCTTTGCTTGTTTTCTTGGTGCGCACAGATACGCAGGTATAGCGGATGAGGGTTGCACAGACTTCACACATCACTAATCCTTATTGCATTACATATATAGTTGATCATTTGGTGTACGTGGTTGACCTTCCTGCTGGAACATGGGTAAGGCAAGTGACTGTTTGACAGCATGCCTCAAAGAAATGTGATCTGGTGGACTACAATGATAGCAGCGAATACACAGGATGGATCTTGTTGACCAGGCTTTAAAAACTATCAAGCAAATGAATCGGCAGGTACTTACCTCAGGTCTCTGCACGTTCCTCCTCCGCAAGCGCCAGATGCCTCCCCCTTAGTGTTCTTGGTAGACAGGTATGCAGAAGGAAGGAAGCAGTGACAAGGTGCATATCCCCCTGCAAGGAGCCAAGTCTTTTCTTTTTGAAAGAATTCTCCCCAGCACAACATGCAACAGTCGTTCCCCACGTTCCACGTAAAGGGCATGCAAAAAGTGGAAACCCCAGACCAAGCAAGTGGAAAGGAAAGAATGTCTTGAAGCCAGGTGGAGGGTACCAGCAAAGACAGGTGTCATTATTTTCTGCTTGCACATAGATATTAAATAAATTTAAACATTTGTATGCACACATATATATAATTGTTTTATTTATTATCTCAAATTTTGTATATATAATTATTCTTACTTCATATTTAATTAATTGATTTCTAAATAAATAAGTAACATATTTATCTTTTCACCATATAAATCTCATCATTTACAGTCTTAATAGACAACTATTAAAATTTCCTTCAATATTAGCATAATACTAATATCGCTACTCACCTATTATGGTATTACTACTTGAGTGTACATTCTAATATTACTAATATCATTAATGAATATGATAATGATGATGGTGTATCGATATTTATTTTAATATCTATAATGTTTATGCCTCTAAATCACAATTAATTGATCTCAAAATACAAAACCATGTGAGTGCATATTACTTTATAGTATGACCAACCTGCACATTTTGAACCTTTTTTTAGGGAGACAATCTAATCCAAAGTGCAGGAGATGTCTAATTCACGTATGAAGTATTTGATGTATGTGCAGGAGGAATGGGTTCTGCAAAGTCTTTGAGAGGAATGAAGACCCAAACAATTCTCATACTAGTCGGAAAATAAAATTTGCAGTTCTTGATCAACTAGAGGTTTCATCATTGCCATCACTCTCAAATGCAACAAATTCAAGCTCAGAATTCTCTTGTATTGTAACCACTTCAATAAATGAGGAAAAAGCTATATGTTCCAAGTGTAATAATCCTGAGATGTTTAGCCCAACATGACAAAGTCATGACTACCGATCTTGGGCATCTCTATGCAAGCTTCCCTAATTCCTTATCTAATCTGGAAAGTGATCAAAACCCCTCCAAGAAATTTCATATATGCCTCTCCAATCTACCTATATGGGAGGCTTTGACATACCTGGTTTGCAAACTAATTGTGAACTCACCCGATCTTTCAGTAATGGAAATCAGCAGCAACTGAATCATATAGCAGATGCCAATGACATTTCTGAAAGCATTTTGGTTGAGCCTTATCTTAGCTACAATAGCTTACTATTTATGCAGTCACCTATCTCTAGTTTTGGGTTCCCTGAAGAAGAATGTAATGATATAACTCTCTTGGGGAACATCAATGGCAGCATCCGATGGGTCAATGATTGTTATAATCAGCAGCAGCAGGAGATCAAGGCAGAAACTTGGGATGCCTTTAATCAAAGAATTATTGGTGCTAGTAACATTGAACAAGTTGATGATGCTCAAACTTTGAATACACACATGGGACAGGATTTGGCTGAGGGACCTCTATCTAACTCCTCTTCTAGTATGCAATGACAATTGACCTATTTTGTTTTTGTGAAGAATAATAAAATTTCTGCATTCCATTCATCTATAAGATGTTATTATTGTATATCAAGTTTTTTGCGTTGCTTTTAAGAGAACTTAAAACATACACCTATTTGATGATTACTACATTAAGAATAAGATTTATGTGATGGCTGTAAAACACATGGATTGTACTAGTAGTAATATATTATTTTGGTGGCTGTTAATTCTATTGTAATCTGCTTTATTCTAATGCATAATTAAAGTAAAGGTTTACTGTTAAAATGGTCATATCACCTCTGGCTCTGCCTCGTTCAAAGGAAAAAAAAATTTAATAGTTGATAAATCACTAGAATTACTAACTCAATTCAGATAATGCAATTTAAAGAATCACTACTAGAGTTTCAAGTCTACCTGAAAAAAGCCGTCTTCCTGACAAGCACATCAGATTTTTGTTGATTGCTGACTGGTCACTGAGATTGACTACATATAGAGTGAAAGAGGAATTTGCAGATGATGGTTTCTATCAGAAATCAGCTCTTTCATCACTGGTAAAAGCAAGGGTAAAAGAATTACAAAATGGTCTTCATTTATAAAAGTTGTTTGCCAGATAATATTAAAACCAATTACCTCATATCTGTACTGTGCACTGAGTCGCATTGAAAAATTATCAATAAAATTAAACAATCAATTATCTCACAATTAAGTTATTAACACAAACACAAATTTAGAAGGCTGGTTTCCAGGATCAAGATATGCTATGCACACCAGAAATCCAGGTCCAACAAACTCTAATAACTTCCTCCCCACCATGGCTTCTGCAGTAGTTTACAACTTATAGATAGTTATAATCAAAGCTATTTGATAGTTGACACAATTGCTACATTGACACTTTTACTATGTTTTCAAAAAGGCACTTTTAAAAAAAAACATATTGTTAAAATTTTGAAGTGTTTTGAAAGTAAGTGTGAAAGGTATTGCATGGGAAAAGCAAAGTTTGAAAATGGTAGAAATCGAAAAATGAAATGAAGACTAAGTCTTGGGCACCAAATAGGAGAAGGTTTCAATCTCCTTTCCTTTCACCCACGTAGCAGCAAAATGCTAGGGTTTTCAGTTTTTCTGCTTGAAGGAGTTCTCCATGACCATGAAATGGTCCGAGATTATCACCTGTTGACCTGTATTGAAGGAGTGACGGAAAACAGACCTGGAACATAGGGCACGTTGCTGGGATGTAGGAAAGGTTTCAAGTACTCAGCTACATCTTACCACACGTGGTTGAAGGCTTCCCCATAATGTCAGTTCTCCATGGTATGCTTTTACACCTTACTGGATATATGTGTTGCCTAAGTAGAAAAAGGAAAAATCATCGAGCTACCAAATCTCTATCTATGGATACCATTGTTTGCAACCTAGCATAGGGGGATCATATTAGTTACGTAGTGATGAGTGCTAGGATCTCTGTGTTTTCTTTTTATGGTGTTGCTTCAATACTGCAAGTTAAGTGAATGTATTGTTGATGATTAGTTTTCCATGAGCTAAGAGACTAGTGGTCTATAAAGGAAAATGGCAAACCAGATAAAGGTTTGAATTGCAAAATACAAGCATATTTAACTTGTGTCATTAAGATAGAACCATGATGGGACATTTCAGTGTTTCTAATACAGTAAAATGGTTTGCTATTCATTGCTCTTCATGAGATCCCTGTTCTGTTCTCATCTTGTTTTTTTTTCTTAAAAGGAAAGGTTTTTTCAGTTAGTTAAAATCATTCAATGGCAGTGAAGTGCCAAGAAAACAGTCTGCAATGAAAAAGAAAGTTCTAAAGCAACGATTCAAGGGCAGATTCGGACATAGAATGTAGGAGACAGTGGGTATCAACTTCCAGGTGGCTTAGGGTATCCTTCCATTCAAAGTGGCAAAAACAATGAGTGTCGTGTTAAGTGTTTTAAGATATCCTTGTCACAAAGTTCAACAGCACTCATTAATATGACAAATGGCTTCTATTATAATAGTTCATATCTAGAAAGTTTTGAATACATTCCAAATTATCAAATTTCAGTTGCATCACAAGGACATGGAGTAATATCTTTGGGTAGATTTGTGTGCACTATAGTTTCTGTTGATAGTCACATAGCTGTTATCAACAGTTTCAAACCCTGGAGGTAATTTAGAGAGCAGAGGTTTAACAACTATAATCTTAGCATGACAGTGTTAGGAAAAGTGGTATTGATTACCCAAAAACAAAGGCAAGAGTGCAAGTTTCTGTTGACAATGGTAAGTGCACTAAGGAAGATAGTCCATAAGGTGGTGAAACAATATTGACCCTTGTCAAATTGCAAATGTCAACTCCTCCATTTATTTCTAATGAAGGCTGAATTGATAGTGCACAGAGATAAGAGACTAAATGCAGTTTAGAGGTTAGCATCTAAGGATGCCTATACCTGTACAAAGGAAGAAGATCATATGTTTTATAGCTTCAAGAGACAGACTGGATGTAAAATGACAGTGAGCAGTGTTATATGATGACAGTGCTCAAGGGAAATATCAGTCTTAAAAGTGAACAGAATGATGTGTTGACATCAAAGAAAGGACAAAACTCAAAAATCCTGACAGTTCTATGAAAGAAATCCAACTTCTATATCTTAATAGAAGATAGTGGCAGGGTTTTAGGTCGAATGAGCAATTGTAGAACAGCTGGGTGGTATATGATGCAAGTAGAGCATAATAATGGTGCTTCCTGAAGGCATTACAGCTACTATGACAGTGGTATGTGAGGAAAAGAAGTCAGTCTTAGGGACTATGTCAAAATCATGTAAGCTATGACAGGGGGTGTGACAATACAGGGTCAGTGAAGAATTTTCCATGATACAGTGAGTGCAAAAGGAACCCTCATAGCTACTATCTATTGGCAGCGCTTTTAGCCAGTGCATATTGGTATGAATGAGATATGATCATACAAAGAGGAAACAGTCTATCAAAGGCAAGTCATGGGGGTGAACAACCTTTCACGAGGTATCACAGTACACACTGAACATGACAGGGCTAAGGACTGTTATAATTTCAGATCAAAGGCAGTCATGTGACAAACCATTTAGGCAAATATTATGATCCTTACACTGTCATAGAGACAAGTACCAAGATGACAGTTAGTTATGACTTTATGATGTAATGTAAATTACAGTTACTTATGACTTTATGATGCATCCTCTGTGACCTTATTGGGCTCTATGATTGTAATGAAGACTAAAGTTCTCATGTGGTGTTTCCTCAATAAGTCCTTAGGACTGTGCATTCTCTGTGTACCGTATCCTTATGGCTGCGAGGTGGAAGTTTTGACTGTCAAAGGCAGTGATACCAATGACTATATTATGCCCAAGGACTATTATCTATAGGTAATGGACTTAATATTTCAAGAAGCGGTCATGAAAGTTCATTGGTTTAGAAGTTTAAGGATAATGGAGTATAAGGAAGGCAGGATAGACTTCATGATATGACTGTCCAAGTGAAGGGTTCAAAATTTTCAGTCATGATATGGTAGTCATTGTGAGTGATAGGAGGAAAAGGTCATAAAGGATTGTCATAGTACAGTAAAGTGCAAACAAAGATGATGAAAGGACAAGTGACCAAGTTGATAAATGCAGGGTGTTTAAACTTTAAAGTTTAAACAATGAGAAAGGAAAGTCTTAAAACCATCAAATGCAAATGAAAGGATAGTAGAAGGGAAATACAGTGGCTATGTATACAGATTTTAAGAAGGACAATGCCCCAAAGTCTTTTGAAGACTGTTATAATAGTGCATTGATGATACAGAGGTCTGCACCATTGATCGAAGTCAAATACCTGGTAATAGTTTTGACACCATAAAGACTATGGTCATGAATGGGAAGTGGAATAATTATGAAGGTAACAAGGGACAGTCCCAAGTAATGAAAACTGTCATAATGTAGTCATACACAGGAAAAGGACTGTGGTCTAAAATAGATAGAAGATCATTGCAGAATTGAGGCTTCTTTACAAGAGTCAAAGATGCAGCAAAGCCTCACAGACCTGCTAGAGATAGCCATTGCAAATATAATCTACAGAAGGACAGGAATTCAATGGTGTAGGTCAAACAAATCATGGCAGTCTATGTGCATAGCAGGTTGCATAAAAAGATAGTGCCTAGTGAAGTTCTGTGAGAAGCATAACATTTGCAGTCACTGCTCACTCCTCTTGAAGGTGGTACGGCCAATATAGAATGGTCCGGTTCTGTATCTTACTTGGAAGATCCATGTCTTTAGACTCTAGCCAAGAAATACCTAGCAGTTTGTAGAGTGAGAGGAATAAAGGTTTCATGAGAACAAAGAACAAGAGCAGGTGAAAGGACATTGTGATAGCCTTAAATGAGTGCATGATATAATGGTAGAGAAGCACAATCTTGTCATGAGACAAAACCATTCCATTCATGTGGTTGCAAACAACAAGAGGCTTGTAGATAACAGTGCTAGGGGACTATGTTTATAAGATGGAGTTGCTGCTGTAAAATGCAAAGATAGTTAATGAGTATATGACTTCAAACAATGCGAATGACAATCTTAGCATCAAGGACAAGGCAATGTGCTAAGATCCAAGGTGCATGATAGTGAACAGTTTGTGAAGGACAGTGTATGTAGGCCTACTATGATGGTAGTATCCAAAGAGAAGATGCAGTGGTCTGGTACAATAGAATAGCTGTTGACAGTGAAAGTGGGGTTAATTCTATTTGTTTATATAAGTTAAATGATTCAATTATGAGGTGTTTGAAAAGAATAATACAAAGCAGTCATTGGTGGACAAACATGAAGAGGCCATTGAAAGAGATTGTCCATGATTAACAGCATGTTGACACAAAATGCATAAACAGATTGCCCACATCTTAATTCAATCAAAAACTTTAACACACTAAAGATGGTGATCATGGCAGGCAATAGAACTTACTGAGTAACAACATCAACAAATCGTTCAGGAAGCTCTGGCGTCCATCCGAGGCGAGGCTTGGGATCTGCAGAAATGACTACCCCAGTGTCGCTTGAATAATTACCTCCTGTCAGCTTTTCAGGTAATGGGAAGCTGCTTTTGGTGGGGAGGTTAGAGAAGAAGGCTGCATATGGGTTGCTATGAGTTTCAGTTGCCTCCAATTGCTACATTCGATTCTATACTCACATTTTTATAAACGAAAACGCAAAAAAACACTATGACCGAACCTTAAAAAGCAAGATGTTGGTACAGCAGCCTTCTGATCATGAGCCAAGAATAGCAATGCCTTAAATCATGCTTTTCCCAACGGTGGGGTTGATCTTGATCTGCTTTTTTCTAACTGTAATTTGAAATTTGAGTGCCGTTGGGACACGCTCCTGCGCAAATGGACTAATACACTCGCAAATGGAAATAGTGGGAATGAGGTCTCAAACACCGAATGTAGTAGCATATAATGCCAGGGTGCCACTACTATTGCTATTTTTCAATATCTCTATTCACAGGGTTATTTTCATGTATGCTCAAATATATAACTCTTTGTCCAATGATTATTAATCCAAAACTATGTTCAGCTACCTCTAAGTCTTTCTCTCAGGTTTCTCCCTCCCACCACCTAGATAACTCTCTCTATCTCTTTGCATTATGAAGTTAATTTTATTTCTTCCATTTAGGTTTGATTAATTTAGTGCTTTGGTTTCTCATGGGAAATATTATTTAAAGATGGTTTTCTATCTTGGATTCAGTGAGCTTTAGAATATGGTTTTGATCATGTTATTTTGGAGGGAAGCAATCTACTTAATAGATAAAAAAATTATGGATGCACATATATTTGAAATAATTCTTTAATGCATATTTTTTAAATTGATAGAGTAGTTATCTACAATAAAAATTATATCTACTTTTTCCCTTGTCGAAATTTTTAAATCTACCTATTTTTAAACAAACTTTGTATCAATGCATTTGCAACTCACATTTAGTTGTCAAACCTTGCTGCATTAGTACCATTTAGTCTAGCTTTCCCAATTACTCTTTAATTTACCTCTAAGAAATTCTTTGGATTGTAAAGATGATTTTTTAGGATCACTTTTCGCACTAGAGTTGAGTGAATATATTAGTATATGATGTTTTGACTACATCTTTTCTTGTGATATTATTTGCAAAATAGCCTCTCCAAATTCTTGAAATTCATTGTATTACTTGTGGTTTTAAAAATTTGATTTAGGACTAGTGGTTAATTTTATATTTGCATTTCTTTTCTTGCCATATCATTTGACGTTGAGGAGTATAAACAATTTTAATTTTTGGTTTTCTTGATTGGTCTATTTCAAATAATATTTTCTCTAATTTTATCCTTTTGATTGCATGTGACTAGTGATGAATATGGGGGATCTTTTATTCACATTCTACCTTGTAAAAAATGAAATAAGCATGTCTACCATTATTATTTCATATTAGAAATAAGTGACATACTCCATTATTTTAAATTCATCTAAATAATCCTCAAGATACATAATTTAAACATATTCCTTTATTGTAAAGAATGTTACATATATCATTATGATTTTACATGATTTGGTTTGATAATAACATGATCGGTTAATAAGCTTGAGGTTAGAGGTTTTAAACACAATAAGATCCAAATATAAGTTTAACTGATAGTTGGTTGTTCTTTCGCATCCATTGTAATAGTATTATTTCTTATATGGAAACAACCATATAAGGCTTAAACTTAGATTTGAATCCTATCATGTTTCTAACCTATCACCTTGAGCTGAATAAATGATCATGTTATTATAAAACTAAAATGTTTAAACAATAAATTTTATTTGTATTGAGGAATATGTTTGAATTGTATATGTTGAGGATTGTTCAAGTTTTAATTTATATAGATTTTTTTTTTAAATGAATTTATATAAGGATATGAATTATGCATGCACTAAGATATCAAATTTATGTTAAAAGTCTATATCTGAATGTTGTCATGTGGTCATGGTTTTTTAGTTTACCAAGCGATCGATTGGTCTTTTTCAAATATAATAAATAATTAGGAACTAATTTTTGCAATAAATTTTTCAATCCAATATTATTATAGTTAAGTAATATTATCTTTTATTTAATAATTTTAATATTTGAACATGATTTTTTATCCTTTTATAGTAAAATGTATTCAATGCAAAATGAGAAAATCAAACATACCCATTTATTTGTATTTTTGTTACTTTCATATTACTTTCATTTCTTTTTTGTTTAAAGTATTTAAAATTGGAAAATAAAATGTTTCATATAACATGGTTATATACATTTGAATTTTAACCCTAATTCTAATTAAAACCTACCCCTAACTTAACCCTAAACCTAACCCTAACCCTAATCCTAAATGATTTAAAATTTCCCTCAGCCTAATTAAATCATACCCCTTATTGAACCCTAATCCTAACCCTTAACCTTATTAAATCATAATTCAATCATTATCCTAATTGCACCCTCACCCTAATTGAACTCTATATCTAATTCTAATTAAATATTGACCCTAACCCTAACCTGAAGTGAACATTATCCCTAATTGAACTCTATATCTAACCTTAATTAAACTTGAGTGAACACGAACCCTAATTGAACCCTAACCCTAACCTTAAGTGAACATCAAGCCTAATTAAACTCTACCTCTAATCCTAATTACTTAATTCTAACCCTAACCCTGAGTGAACACTAACCCTAATTGAACTCTAACTCTAACCCTAAATATTTACCCTAACACTAATTGAATCCTAACTTTAACTATAACCCTAAACCTAATTGGACTCTTACCCTAATTAAACCCTAACTCTAACCATAAGTGAATAGTATGCATAGTTTTAATCTCAAAATCTTATCATAATTAAACCCTTACCCTTATTAAACCTTAATCCTAATGAACACTTACCCTAAATAAACTCTAACCCTAACCATAAGTGAACATTAACCCTAATAACTCAAAATTTTACCCTAATTAAACCCTAACACATATTAAACTATAAATCTAACCCTAATTAAGTACTAGCACTTATTGAATTAAACACTAATCTTAATTAAACCCTTACCCTAATTAAATCCTAAACCTAACCCTAATCCTAATTGAACCATAAACCATACCCTAACCCTAATCATATAATTGAACCCCAATATTAACCATAACCCTAAACCCATTTGAATCCTTACCCTAGTTAAACCATAACCCTAATCATAAGTGAATAATAACCCTAATAAAACTCTATATCTTAACCTAATTAAACCCAAACACTTATTAAAACCTTACCCAAATTGAACCATGATTAATCCTTAACCCTAATTGAATTGTAACAATTAAAATCAAATGCCAACTATAACCATAATTGAACACCAACCCTAGTCTCCTAAACTTATTCTTAATTAAACATCCATTGAACCCTAATCCTTAATGCTAACCCTAACTCAAAGTGAATAATAATCTTAATCTAACTCAAAACCTAAGTAAACCCTAACCCTAATTGAACCCTAACCATAACCTTAACCCTGATTGAACCTTACCCTAATTAAACCCTAAGCCAAACCAAAAATGAATATTAACCCCATTTGATTTCAAATTCTTACCCTAACCCAAATTGAACCCTTAACCTAAGCCTAATTAAATAATAACACTAATTGGGTTAAATCCTAACCATTATTAAACACTAACCATAGCCTCAATCCTAATTAAAACATAACCCTAACCATGATTGAATCCTTACCCTAATTAAAACCTAACCCTAATCATAAGTGAGCAATAAGCCTCACTAAAAACTAAAAATATTGATTACACCCTAACCCTTATTAAACCCTAACCCAACTTGAACCTTAACTCTAACCCTAATTGAACACTAATCCTAATGTAATTCTCCCCTAACCCTAATTAATACCTAACCCTAATTGAACCCTAAGCCTGACCTTATTCCCAGTTGAGCCTTGATTGAATGCTAACCCCAATATAACTATAACCCTATCTTTGAAACCTAATTAAATCATAACCCTAGTTAAACCTTGAACCCAACCCTAACAATAACCCTAATTAACCATTATTTAATTATCACCACAATTGAAGTGTAATCCTAACCTGATGCAGGAGCATCCAAGGTGTAAGAGCAATCTTGCATCACCCAAAAAAAAAGTTTTTTTTCTTTTCAATAAGGGATAAATTTGGTAGGGTTACTATTTTTAGTAAGCTTGCATTTATGTACGGTTGGGCACAAAATCTTACACAAACCTCCAGAATGGTAAATTGAAGCCAATGGTGAAGAAATCACTTCAATATCATTTGTCATTTGAGAGATATTAAAATTTCAATTTCTGAAAATCATATTCAAGTCTTCAAAGTCAATTTTGAGGCACTTAAAGCCTCTGGATGGGCCAAAAAATTGGCAGAAAACAATAGTAGTTGGCCTATAGGCCCTACTTTCTAACCAAACATCTCTCGAGAGCTTTCTAAAAAGGTATTATAATAGAAAATCCAATAGTTGGATCAAAAGATTTGACACCACAAAGTTGTACTACCAAAATTAATAAAATTTCAAAATATCTTCTTGAGGAAATTACACTTTCTAGAAGATTCTAGGGCGGTTACACCTTCCAAATAAAGTATGTGAATGGGGGTTATAGAGGGGGGCACCACATAGTGGATTGTGGCTCTAATTTGAAGATTTGCAAATTTATGTAATCAGAACGCCCATGTGATGGCCATTGTAATGTTGTAATTTCATTTTCATTTTAGTGATAATAGAATATATTTGCTTCCTTCTTGCATATTGTTTGTGCAGTTGTCAGTTGTTGTTTTGAGTTTTAGATTGTAAGGGGAGTACCCTTCATCGTAACCCTAACCCTAACTCTATTTGATCCTCAATTCTAATCCTAACCCAAATTAAGCCCTAACCCTAACCCTTATTAAATCCTAACATAAATTGAATGCTAACCATTACTATAATTGAACACCAACCCTACTTTAATATAAAATCTAATGGAAATTAAACCCTAACCTTAATTAAAAGCTAACCCTGACCCTAATCATATTTAACCCCAAATGAATCCTAACCCCATTTGAATTGTAACCCTATATTTAATCTTGTCAATATTGGCATGGTGTGATGGTTTAAAGGTGGTGTTGTTGTCCTTGCCACCATGGTTCAAACCCCGTTGGGGTGGTATTGTTGAGTAGTTATATTGGGGATGAGGTCCCCTACTTGTGGCCTCACCGATTCATAGCTCTAAGTCAAAAGCGTTTACCCCTTGAATAAAAAAACCCTATATTTGATCCCTAAATAAATCCTTACATGCTATTTGAACCCTAATCCTAACCATAACAATAATTATAGCCCTAACTGTAACCTTAACCATAATTGATCCCTATCTAACTTTAACATTAATTGCTACTTTAACCCTAAATCTCAAACTAGCACTAATTGTAATTGTAACCCTAACCCTAATCATAAACCTAAATCTAACACTAATTGAACCTTAACCCTAACCCTAATTATGATTATGGTTCAATTTAGGTTCAATTAAGATTCAATTAGGATAAGGGTATGGTTCAGTTAGGGTTAGGGTTAGAGTTCAAATAGAGTTTTATTACATTTTAATTAGGGTTAAATTGGGTTGAATTACGATTAGGGTACGATTCAACTAGAGTTATGATTATGGCTCAAAAGGGGTTCAATTACATTGAGAGATATGTATTAAAAATCTATATAAATTATATTGAGAGATATAATTTATAGTTAGGCTTCAATTAGGATTCAAATGGATTCAATTACAATTCAAAATTAGGGTTCAGTAATGGTTAAAATTGGGGTTAGGATTACAGTTATGTTTCATTTATGCTTATGACTCAACTAAGATTTAATCGGGGTTAAATTAGGGTTCAAGTAGGGTTAGGTTTCAATCAAGGTTATGACTAGTGTTCAATTATGATTCAAAAAGGGTTAGAGGGTTAGGCTTAGGGCACACTTACATTTAAAAAATGGTTACAATTACAACCGGGGTTCAATTAGGATTCAATTAATGTTACAATTCAATTAAGATTAAATTAGGATTATTAATTAGGGTTAGGGTCAACTTAGGGTTCATCTAGGATACAATTATAGCTAAGGTTACGATTATGATTAGGTTTATGATTCAATTTGGGTTAGAGTTTATGTAGGATTGAATTATAGTTCAATTCAAGTTAACTTTCAATTAGGTTTCAAATATGGTTAGGTTTGAATTAGGGCTATGGTTCAATTAGGCTTCAATTACGGTTAGGGTTTAATTACAACTCAATTATAGTTAAATTTTAATTAAGGTTTAGTTAGGGTTAGGGTTACAATTAATATTATATTTTGTTACAATTATAATATAAATAATATTTAATATAATATTATTAAATTTTCTTCTTTTTTTTTGTTATAAAAATTTGGTACTCACTTCAATGTGTTTGATTGAAGTCATGGAAGTCATAAAATTTTATAAATCATTGTATAAAAGGCTGATGGAATTCTCATGGAATTCATTCCGCCACATAATTTCTAAGTTATCAGTCTTTCTTTGAAGATCAACACCTTTATTAATAGCCCAATCTACCACTGAATTTCATTTTCTTCCTAAATGATAGAAATAAATCTCCTAAAACCATTGAATACTCTATTTAGATTTTGTCAAAATAAACTCAAGCCTCTAATTCCTATTTTTACCAATCTTCATAGAATCAATCACCAACTTTGAGTCACCCTTGATTCATAGCTTTTTCCATCTTTTCTCCCTAGCCAACAACACCCCCCATAACATCTCTCTAGCTTCAACTAAGTTATTTGATTCAATGATAAATTCACAAGCATAGATACATAAAGGTTGGATTTTATTGTCACGAAAAATGCCTCCACATCTAGCCTTACTCGATTTTTGTTTCACAACCCCATCAAAAATTAGTTTAATCTAATCCTCCCTCAGACACTCCTATAGATATAGAGAACAATTTATCTAATTTGAATCTTTTACCCCTATAAGAAGTGATATCTAGGCCATTTAAAGGCCTAAACTATTGGAGTACAATACCACTGAGAGGGGGGTGAATCAGTGAAATGATAAATTTAAACTTAATTCAAATAATCTCTTTTAATTATTTTGAACATATGGAATACAGATTTCATATTTGATCATTCATCAAATAAAAACAACATGCTTGTAAAGCCTTCAAACTTTGAATGAAAAAGAGCATAATCAAATCACACAAACTAAGAACACCATGACAATTTTTTATGAGTGGAAAACCCTCATAGGGATGAAAACCACTCGAAAAAATGCCTCATTGGCTTAATAAAAAACCCACTGATTACAGAGTCTCATTGGCTACAAAATATGCCTCACTAGAAAAAGCCTCACTAAAAGTATGCCTCACCGACAAATATAGCCTCACTGGCCAAAGATCAAACTTGTCTCATTGACTTGATCTTACAATAAATTTTTCAATCATGAAGAAATACATTACAAAGGGTTACTTTGTCTCATTGAAAATCATTACAACTTTCTGAACTAATATATCTCATGTCCTAAAGGTTCATTTTATTGGAACCTGTAAAACAAAAAATATATCAATCTATTTTCAATTATCTTTGCATAAGACAAATTTCTGTATTCTGTCCAGGAATGATAAATCATATAGAGTATATGATATTACAATAAAATCATCGAAAACATAATAATGAAAAGACACTATTTTTATAATCATTCACAAGATCACATATGTTGCCAACTCTTATCAAGTAAAGTTGAAAACTTGATAACTGTTTATTCCACCATGGTCTCTTTTTTTCTACGAAACTTAAAATGGTGTTTATACATGGTCAACACTTTGAATAAACCGTGTGTATATGCTAAGCAAAAGACACATACAAATATAACATACAACCCATGCCCAAGTCAACACCAAGATGTAAGACACGACTTTTACATAGACTGTAGAAACTGCTATAAGATTTTAGACCCTATGCATTGGAAATGGATAACATATAGACCAAAGCAATAAACTCATATGTGAATGCAAGTATAGACCCTTGGGAAACTTTATTGGAATGTAAACAACAATAAACCCATGGTGAAAACCTCCCTCTAGACAACATCAAACAAATAATGAAATATACATGACGTGTCCTAGAAATAAGATTTTGAAGATAGAACAATAATCCCATGTGATAAAGAATATACAAACCCTTTAGTCGACTATGTGAACAAAAAATGAAACCCAACTACAAAATGGAGAAACAATATATCCAATGCAAAGACTAACAGGACCTTAACAAATTTTTAGACAAAAACACCAATGTATTCAACAAAACTAGACTAGGGTTTCTAAGAATGGAGTTACCACTTTGAAGACTTTTATCCTTTCCAGAATTAGTCAAATGCACCTTGTATGCACTAAAAGATGACTGCCTGAAAGTTCTTGAAACTTTTTTTTGCATAACTAGCAACTATACCACCATTTTCTTCAAGCTTCACCAAGCCCTAAGTTGGTTTTGAAAAAACGAAGCCTTGTATTCAAAAAATGATAACTTTTAGGGCACAATAATGTTGACAATATCTCTTCACTTGAATACTAAACAATTGTGTTAGTGTTTGAACTCAATGTCACCGAAAACCTCATAATATCCAAACATTTGTGTAAGAATTTTTTTTTTTTTGCATGAATTTAAAAAAACACAATAATGACCAAAGCTCGTAGTCAATGCTTTGTGTTAGTCAAAAAACTTAAGTGTATCAAATGTTAAGTTAAGACCAAAACATAGTAATATTTCCTGCCTTTGTGAAAAATGAACATTGCCATGCATATGAAATTCAATACCAATCAAATAACATTAACATCTCAATGTATGTGACCTCAATGTATGCCAAGGTAAACACTTGACATCAATGCCAAAACTAATGTCAAAGGGGTCAACAAACTCCCCTTTTGGCATTGATGGATGAAACTTGCTAAAGATCTCAAAGAATAATCATGATAAGCACCAAAACTGCCCAACTTGAATGTAAATATCATGAAATAACAAAAATCATCACAGTAATGAAACTGAAACAAAAAACCAATCATTTCCATGATACACCATATTGCGCCAAGTAAATCAAGCATTGAATGTAATGCACTTTTGATAACCAAATGAACCAACACAAAGTGAATATGTGCACCAAATGGACCTCTGTGCAAATAAACCTCTATGATGAATGTAATATTTTCTTATCCCCCTTTTGACAAAAATTCCAAAGGTCAAAGGGGTAGTAAATCAACAAATGACCACTGCAAAAGATAGAAAAAACTATGAAAGCAAGATATGATCAACACAAACTGTATAGAATAACCAAGCATCAAGAAACCAACTGTCCAAACCTCTTAAACTGCTACCATAGTGAAAACCAAACACTATCATATCATAATAAAGAAACCATAAAACATAGCACTGTCATAATGAAGCATAGTGACTACCATAGTGCAACATAATAAAAACATAATGAAACACCAGGAATAAATAATGGTCTAAGAAACCCCCCTTGAAACTATGCAACCAAAAAGATCAGTTGCTCCCCCTTTCAAGAACACTAAATGCAAGACAAACCATGGGGAACTCATGTCAAGGACAATCAAGAATTGGGAAACTTGCCGAACTAATCACAATTAGATCCAAGTGATGTAAGACCAAATGCATTGTTCCTTTGTTGCAGCACTGTCAGTACAATTGTTTCTTTGGTACCAAAACAACACACTGTCTGCATCAACAATGGTAAGGACTATTATTAAGGATGGTATACTGTTATCTTAAAAACTATCATGCAAAGTGTTTTTCTTATTCATTGTCCTCTAACAAATTCAAAAAACACAATACCAAAAGCCATTGTCATCATTCAACAAAGTAACAAAGGCTATTGTCCGTGCCAACTGTCTTTGCATTATTGAAACTGCCCAATGAGAGAAGAACTACTGCACTAAGAGGATTGTCATCATGAGCATGGCATGGTATCCCACATTTCTTCACAAGATCACTTTTGGCAAGAAAGTTGCATACATAGCACTATTAAAATGATGACATACACATCATCAAACCTTCAAAAAAACATAGCAATTCCAAAGGAGCAAAGAATAATATCAAGAATCATGAGCCTTGCATGTGCACCATCCAAGCAATTTGTCACTACCCAAATAAAAATTGTTCAAGCAATAACCACAATGATACCGTCTTTTGAACCAAGTATGTAACAACTATCACTTAAATTATAAGTAACATTGTCATCATTACTCTTGATGCATTATCAAATCAGTATCATAGACCAAGAACAAATACATCTCTAAGGAACTGTCGCAACATGCCAACATCAAACAAGTCACCATCCCTTCATGATCCACAAGAGCAAACAAATAGGTCACTATTATTGTCAAAGACAAACTATCACCAATGTAACTCAACTCATTTCACCTCTACACTATCATTTTCAATGATCAAAGCATCTATTGTCATAAAAGTTGTTATTGGAGTCTCAATTCCAAGCAAGTAAATGTGGCCTAATTGTCCAAAGAATGTAAATAAAAAGAATGGATGCAAATGTCCAAGTATATATATAAATACCACAAATACTATCCAATAAGGTGCACTGTACTTATCTGAGATAGAAGCAAGACAAAAAGTGTAATGTCAAGAGCATGTGCATTTTCAAAGAGCATTCACCATAGACCTGAAACAAGAAAGAGATCCAAAACCAACTGTTAAGAGGCACTGTACTACTATTGTGAACAAGTATCAATACTTATCACCATGGAAACATGGACACAATGAATAAAACCATTTCAATAGCAAACAATCTATATCTTTGTTACTGATCGTTGTCCACCGTCAACTGCCAACACATTGTTGTCATGTGTTAATTGTCATTGCAAACATTTCAAACACAATCACCACGAATATTACTATCATTCCAAAGAAGAATATTGCTTCACAAATAACCAAATGCACTGTCCCAAAGCAACGAATCACTGGCACCATGAATGGTACTATCACAAGGCAGATAATCATGTACACATATTTTTGAAAGTAATAATATCACAATGAAGCAGGTATCAACAATAAGCATTGTGAACAAGAGTACCACCATAGATTCAATACAACCAAAAAACATAGGGATATAATATGACATTTGAAGCACACCCTAAAAAACAAACATAAATGATTTAGTGAAGAGAAATAGGAGGAAGATCATTCAATCTCTCCCTCAACTGATCAACCATACTCATGCATTTGGTTTCTTGTGGATTATAAATGTTTCCTTTGGTCCTCAAACCTGCTGCAACAATTTCACCTATTTTCTTTCTAATCTCACATCCAAGAGTATCAAAAAGTATATAAAAACCTTGAACACAAATATGAGTTACACTTAGGAGATTATGCTTGAGACCCTTTGCATAGTACACATCATGCAAAGGTAAGTCATCATCCAAATAAACAGTACCTATCCCTATGACCTGAATACAATCATCATTTCCAAACCACACTAAACCACCATCACAGTATTGAAATTTGATAAAGTTGCTTTTATCCCTTGTCATGTGGTGAGAGCATCCACTATCTACAACCCACAACTCTTTCTTCTTGGCATATAGGGTTGTTTGATCAAGCATATTTTTTGTCTTTTCATCAACCCTCTATGGATTCCAAATTAACTTTTTTTTATTAGCATTTGTCTTGGAGGGTGATCCCACAATAGTGGTTTACAATTTTTGGCCAAATTGGACACTGAAATTATTATTTTTAACTAAATATTCATATTTGGGCACCTATAGCGGCTAAACCGTGAAGAATTTGAAGATGATGCAAACTAGAGTCTCATCACATTTTCTCTATAGATTCAAAAAATATTTTTTTCAAAATTTTTGGAATCAAATTGCACTTCTTTTTCCATCTCCCACGAAAACTGATTTTTTTCAAAAAACAACATTTTTAAAAAGTGACGCACACCGTATAACGCATAACTTTTTTTCCATGAAGGATAAATTATAATTATTTTGAATTTAGATTTTTTACTCTGATATCTGGTGCTTCCACTTGGTTAGATAGTTTTTTATTGAATATTTTTTCTTTAATCAAGTTTCGAAGTCAAACCAATTACAATTCAGACATAGCGCGACTGTATAATGCATAAATTTTTTGTGTATATCGAAATTCATTTTTTTTTTGTTAGACCAAGGACTTCAATATCTGGTGCACTCATATTTTTCAATTTTTTTTTTTGATAATTTTCTATTTTTCCACATGCGCAAAACAAAGACCTTCATTTTCGATGAAAAACCTATTTTTAATAAAACTAAAAAAACAAATACATAATAAAACCAAAACATATTAAAATTATATTCATTGGATAGATCATTTTGAGGAATACCTAATTCCAGTTGGGTTTGTGAAGATTCATCCATTTTCATCCTCAACCCGAGCTCCAAAGTGGCAAAATTCAAGGTTTTTTTTTGTGTCTCAGGGGGGATGAGGAATAAGGGGGGTTCGAGTGAACCCCTAGGGGTTCGACTGAACCCATAGAGGTTTGCTCAAACCAGGGTTCATTCGAACCCCCCTTTTATAAGGGGTTTTGTTGGAATTTTTGGTGGGAAAGCATTAAAAGGGTTCGCCCAAACCCAGGTTCTAGCGAACCCCTAATGGGTTCAATCGAACCAATAGGTTCGTACGAACCCCTAAAATCAAGTTTTTTTCCATGCATTCATTTTTTGTGAGTTTTCCATCCTCACTTCAATTGTAAACCACTATTGTGGCTTCACCCTGGAAAGAGTATTAGTTTTCTTTTGTTGAGTAACAAAGTCGGATTTTCTGCACTTCGCTATATATCTAAAATCTCCATTTTGAGAGCTTGAGCTCATTTTAGACATAAACCTACATTCACTTGCCTAATTCCCATATTGATTATAATGAAAACAATGGCCAAAGAAATGCATATTACTTCTTAATGGAATATTCATTTTTCCAACTGATGGTTTCAAAAACTTTTTATTTGTAACATTGGCATGTTGAGATTCAACAAAATGAGAGCATTGGCCTTTCATAAACCCTAGACCAGTTTTATCTTTATGGTATCTTTGCTTACCTATAAGATCTGCCAGTTTGTTACTGCTATCACACATGTCAAGCTCTTTCCTCAAGTCAACAATTTTTTCCTCTAAAGTGCAACATTCTATTTCTTTGATTTCTAATTGCATTTTAGTAACTTCTAGAATTTCAAGTTGAAGTTCTAGATCAACAATTTGTTTTTCAAAATTATTCACCTTATTTACCAAGTTTTCAGTGTCTTTTTTAATCTAATTCTTCTGTATCATAGCCTCCTTTTTGAGTTTATTAATTTCTCCTATAGCACTTCTCAGCTCACCCTCAAAATCCACCTTAGGTTTAGATTGATCAACAATCTTTTCATTTTGATTCTGATTTGGACTAACAATTGTCATAAACAGGGTTTCTTCTCCTTCTTCAATGGATGCATCTATATTACTATTTGTTACATCAGCATATTTGATGAACATGCTTTTCCTCTTTTTGAAAACATTTTTCTTTTTAAAGTTATTTTGTTTTTTCTTTCCCTGTCTCCGATTATCTTCTTCATCAATTTGAGAGTCTTTGTTAGGGAATTGAGCAACATAATTCCCAATCTTGCCACAATTAAAACATTTAAAAGGTAGCTTTCCTTTATACCTAATTGATCCTCTCTTCAATTTTCTCACAAGAACAAAATCATTGTCATCTAGCTCTGAATTAGAGTTTATGTCATTGTCCTTTTTCATGGACTTAAAGGTAGTTTCTTTGCTTGTGGGATTATCACTACACATTCTCATTTTATAGGCTATAAAGACACCATGAAGTTCATCTAAAGTGATTTTTTTAAAGTCTCTCTCTTTATAGTAGAGATTTTAGGATCATATTTAGGTGTCAGTGACCTTAACACCTTTTTAACAACTTTTTCTTCTAGAGTTTCACCAAGACCACAAATTGAGTTTACGGTTTCTTGGACTCTTAGAAGGTAATCAACTACCTTCTCTTCCTCAAACATCTTTAGGCCTCAAACTTGGCTCTAAAAGCTTGTAATTTAGCCTCTTTAACTTTGTCATCACCCTCATAAATACTAGACAGTTTATCCCAGATAGACTTAAGCACTTTTACAGTCCATAATTTTAACCTGCACATCATTAGTCATCCCATAATAAATAGCATTTGTAGCCCTAGCATCATTTTCATATTCCTTTTTCTAGTCTACTGTAGAGGGTGCTGATGTGGCAGTGTACCCAATCTCAATTGAATACCAAACTTCATAGCCTAGAGAAGTTATATGACGTTGCATTCTAAATTTCTAAAAAGCATAACTAGTACCATCAAATAATGGTGCTCTAGAAGTAGAAAGACCTTCCAAATTTTCCATTTCAAGTACTCCACCAAGAATCCCCTAAGTTGGTTAAACTTTTCTCAAGGGTATGGCTCTAATACCACTTGTTGGAGTACAAGACCACTGAGAGGGGGGGGTGAATTAGTGGTATGAAAAATTTAAACTTAATTTAAATAATCTCTTTCAATTATTTTGAACATATGGAATGCAGATTTCAAATTTTATCATTCATCGATCATTCATCAAATAAAAACAACATGCTTGTAAAGCCTTCAAACTTTGAATGAAAAAGAGCATAATCAGATAACACAAATTGAGAACACCATGGCACGATTTTTATGAGTGGAAAACCCTCATAGGGATGAAAAACCACTCAAAACAATGTCTCACTGGCTTAATAAAAAAACCATTGATTACAGAGCCTCACTAGCTATTATTTATGCCTCATTGGCTACAAAATATGCCTCACTGGCAAAAGCCTCACTAGCTACAAAGTATGCCTCACTAGAAAATACAACCTCACTGGCCAAAGATCAAACTTGTCTCATTGAATTGATCTTACAACACATTTTTCAATTATGAAGAAATACATTACAGAGGGTTACTCTGTCTCATTGCAAATCATTACAACTTTCTGAACTAATATATCTGATGTCCTAAAGGTTCATTTTATTGGAACTTGTAAAACACAAAATATATCAATCTATTTTCATTTGTCTTCACATACAACTCTTACAAGACAAATTTATGCATTCTGTCCAGGAATGATAACTCTCAAAGAGTATATAATATTACAATAAAATCATCAAAAATAGAACAGTGACAAGACACTATTTTTATAATCATTCACAAGATCACATATGCTGCCAACTGTCATCAAGTAAAACTGAAAACTTCATAACTATTTATGCCACTATGGTCTCTTTGTTTTTACCAAACTTAAACTGTTGTTTATACATGGTCAACACTTTGAATAAACCATGTGTTTATGCTAAGCAAAAGACACATACACATGTAACATATAACCCATGCCTAAGTCGACACCAAGATGCAATACATGGATTTTACACAGACTATAGAAATTGCTATAAGATTTTAGACCTCGTGCCCTGGCAATGGATAACATATATACCAAAGCAATAAACTCATATGTGAATGCAAGTATAAACCCTTAGGAAACTTTATTGGAATGTAAACAACAATAAACACATGGTGAAAACCTCCCTCTAGACAACATCAAACAAATCATGAAATATACATGATGTGTCCTAGAAATAGGATTTTGATGACACAGAACAATAATCTCATGTGATAAAGAATATACAAATCCTTTAGTTGACTATGTGAACAAACAATGAAACCCGACTACAAAACGGAGAAACAATATATCCAATGCAAATACTAATAGGTCCTTAACAATTTTTTAGACAAAAACACTAATGTATTCAACAAAACCAAACTAGGGCTTCTAAGAATGGAGTTTCCACTTTGAAAACTTTTATCCTTTCCAGAATAAGTCGAATGCACCTCGTATGCACTAAAAGATGACTGCATGAAAGGTCCTGAAACCGTTTTCTACATAACTAGCCACTATACCACTATATTCTTGAAGCTTCACCAAGCCCTGATTGGGATATGAAAAACCAAAGCCTTGTATTCACAAAATGATAACTTTTAGGGCACAATAATGTCGACAATATCTCTTCACTTGAATACCAAACAATTATGTTGGTGTTTGAACTCAATGTCATTGAAAACCTCATAATACCCAAACATTTGTGTCAGACAAAAGTTTATTTGCATGAATTTAAACAAACACAATAATGACCAAAGCTCATAGTCAATGCTTTGTGTCAGTCAAAAAACTCAGGTGTATCAAATGTTGAGTGAAGACCAAAGCATAGTAATATTTTTTTCCTTTGTGACAAACAAACATTGCCATCCATATGACATTCAATACCAATCAAATAACATTAACATCTCAATGTATGCCACATCAATGTATGCCAAGGTAAACACTTAACATCAATGCCAAAACCAATGTCAAAGGGGTAAACATAAACCACCTCTTTCCACATTAATGCATCAAATATTGATTTATGTGCTTAGTCCAATTCATTAATATAGGACTCAATTCTATGCCAAACACTATCCACCGACCTAAACTTGTCTTGGAAGGCTCTTATATTCCTCTCTAGCCATGTATTCCACATAATTAGAGTGTGGAAATTTTTTTTGGCACCCACAGTTCTCTAACACTTCTAGGGATTTTCACCTAAAAGGAGAGAGGTAGGCCAAAATGGGCAATGTCCCCACTCAAAACTAATGCAAATATGATTGAAATATGTCTAAATGAAATGACCTAAATTAAAAAAATTGGTAAATGATATTGATTATTAAATGAAAACTAAAGAAATGCAAGATGTTTCAAAACACAGTGTAATATGCAAACATATACTAAATGACCTAGAAATGACCATGCAACAAAACAAAAAATTGTAGAACTGAAGATGTGCACCTGGAAATGTGTTGTAGACTAGAATGGAGACTATAAATTCTATTGATCCTAAAATTTTGACCTACTGAAACACTTACGCCATTCTGGGCGACTTAGTCCCAGATTTTGAAAACTGATCCGGAGCCCGTTTCAACCAAATGGGTATCCAAATCTATAGAAAACTCTAAAAAACATGTGAAATGGGACTAAGTAAACATTGATGGTGACTTATTCCACTTTAGCTTTTCTGAAAATCTAAAAGTGGGAACGAAAGCCCCTAGTTTGCACTTTTTATTCCTTCAGGTGTCCAGTTCTAAAATTGTCAAATTTGGGCCTATGAGTGAATTTTTATGGATGTTTTGACCTAGCCAACAAGGAGATTCTTTCAAAAAGTTTTCAACTTATCCTTCAATGATTTCCAAGCCTTCAAAGTGCCTAAATCTGCAAATACACAATGAAAGAGAGAGAAATGTTGAATGTTAGGGCATGGGTGTTTGCCTCAAGGTCAAACCCAATTTTAGGTAATTAAACCAAAATGAATAAATAATGTAATGAAGCATGAAATAATGGAATTAGAGACTTTCCATGATGATAGATCTTGAATTTCTGCAGCAATAGATGAAGAATTTTCCCTTGAATGTCTGAAAAATCTATCTTGATGACTTGAAATGTTAAAACCCTAGCTTGCTTGACTTAAGAACATGATGAATGATGGACGATTAATTAATAAGTTGTGAATTAGGGTTTAGAAGCTTGTATTTATAGGAAATCCACCTAATTTTCTTGTTAATTTAATCCCCAAGACCGACATGAAGAAAAATTAAACCCTAAAACCCAATTTTTCTTGCTCAAACCTTGAAAATGGCCCAAATAGGACTAAGTTGCCAAGATGGGTGACTTAGTCCCACCTGGATGGGACTAATTCGCCCAGATGGGCAACTTGGTCCCACAGGGGCTCTTTTTCCAGCTGGATTGTTGGGGAGTGGAGAATTTTAGTTTTTATGATGATTTAGTCAAGTCTTTGATCAAATTAGCCTTGGGATGCACAATATGGGGCCATAGGGGCTATTAATAATGATGTAAAAGATAATAAGAGCTAGGGACACAAAGTTCAATGTGAAAGTGTGATTAAATACACTTTACAACACTAAAATGAGGTCCACATAGCATAGAAAGGAACAACATCCAATGTGAATGTGTAAGACACATTACAACACTAGATTAAAACCAAGTTTAGTTTATAGGCCTTCTAGATTAATGTGAGAATTCCATTAAATACATTTTACAATATTGAATTAAGGGGAAAAATAGGTTCATTAGACTTCTAAGATGCTTAATAAAAGTCTAGAAAAGTGTGAAAGTCTTTTACAACACTTTACAACACCTTTACAAGAAATCATTAAATGCATTTGCAAGGGTCCAAGACCTAATGTGGATGTGTAAAACACCTCACAACACTAGATCAAAGCCTCATTAAGTCCAATTTATCATCAATTATTCCCAAATCAAGCAAGGGAAAAAGGGATACTTTTTCCATGTCCACATAGAGAATAAAAAGCTTCCAAATAAACTTGTACTAGGACTCTTGACCTATAAATTCCAGCAAAACAGAAGGCTTGGGATATCTTGAGGCATACTCAAAGAAAGCTCCCACCTCTCCAAGAATCGGTTCCACAAATAAAAAGATAAAGCGTAGTGAAAGAACATATGATCATTAGACTCAAAATAGGAGCAACACAATGCACACCTCAAGGGACCTTGTTCAAAAATATGCAACCAATCCCACATCATGGCCCTTCTCTTTAACATAATTTGCAAATAACAAGCCTTAGGGATGCCTCTAGGAATCTAAATATTTTTTTCTTTATTAGTAGAGGAGATCTTGTATCCAAAGAATCTATTATAAGTAGCTCTAACTAAAATTACTTGTCATCCATTCCCCCCCTGTCACATCATCTCATCACCCCCAGCCTTAGTCGGAAGAGGCCAAATATTCAGATTGACTTCAACATCTCCACTCTTAACCATTAATTCTAGCACATGAGGATGAAGTGAATGCGACTACTTTGTCAAATCCTCCACCCAATAGTCTCTTAACTTATCTCCATAACCTTCTTCAAAATGTGTTTCCGGTGGTCTAAATTTTGGATCTTCCTTGAGAGATTTATTATTTATCCACCTATCCTACCAAAAAAATATTGCAATGTCTTCACCAAGCCTCTATATGTTATCTGAAGGAGAACATATGACGACGAGACTTGATTAAATTCTAGATTCTTTATCTAAGGAGAAGCATATTGGTCTACAAAATTAGATACTCGAACCCACCAAGAATATCAAGTTAATTTTTCCCACTAGGGATATCCACATTCCTTTCCATGAAGTGAGCCTACTTTGCACACTATCAACCACATTCTTCCATTCTAACTTTGAAGTCCTTTTTTCAACCAAAGATATCCCAAGATATTTACTAAGAAAGACATGTCAAGATCAAAATCTCTAGTATTATTTGTATTTGCAAACTTTCTTGGCATCTATCTTTGAGTAAGAAAATTCTATATTTGTTAGCATTGACCTTATGCCCAATAGCATTTTCATATTTTTCCAAAATCTTTTTGTTTGAATAGGCTTATTTAGAAGAAGCATGACCCCAAAAAAATTGTTATCAACAAATTGCAAATGGGATAGATTCCCAGCCCTTACGGAAACTTGAAGACGCTTTATATTACCTTTTGTCACCTCAACTCTCAAAGATCTCTCTAATGTCTTTGCAATAATTTGAGGAATAAGAAGGGAGAAATAGGATCACCATGCCTTAAACACCATTTGGGGAGGAAGAATTTTGTTGGTGATCCATTGATCAATAGGGAATATGATATCGATGAGATATGCAACCATTGACCCAATTGCATCAATCTTCACAAAATCCAAAGTTCCTCATTACCTTAAACAAGAAATCCCATGAAACTATACTGTAAGACTTATTCATGTCTAATTTAATTATAATTCCTTCTTTCTTCTTCAATTTTATCAAATGAATTGTCTCATTGGCAACAATGATGCTATTAATAATATCTATTTATTTTATAGAAACCCACTCTAATTTTAAAAACTATTGCCTCAAAATATTTTTTAGGTAGTCAACCATTACCTTGGAAACAATTTTATAGATAGTGTTGCATAAAGCAATCAGACAAAACTCATCAAAAAAATTAGGATATTTGACTTTGGGGATAAAAGTAACATAAGTAGAATTCCCACTTCTACACTCTTGAATAGATTTACAAACATTATTAGCCACAATCTCCCAATGCTTTTAGAAAAACTCAGCTTGGAACTGGTCAAGGCTCAACACCTTTGTAGCCCCCAAGGAAAAGATCACTTATTTAATTTCTTCAATAGAGAAAGGAGCCATGAGAGCTTGATTTTTCTTCTCATTGATTAGACAAGGAATATTTTCCAGCATATCATTTTACTCTCAAGCATTAGAAAGCCTATCAAGATTCAAAAGATCCTTAAAAAATTGAACACCCTTCTTTTCTTATTGTCTCCAAATCTTCCAAGAATTTTTTAAAAGGGAACTAAATACTTTGACTCTTGTTTCTCTGTCTTCTTATGCTAGTGGAAAATGATTTCTTTTGTTTCACCATCTCCCTCTTTGATCCACTTAGTTCTATATTTTTTATGCCAAAAAATTTCCTCCATCCTTAAAATTTTGTTAAAATTCTCTAAAAAAATTATTTCCTTGAGCTAAATAACTCCTTAGAAATTCCTTGTGAGTTTATCTTTACTTCAATCAACTACAACTCCTTTGTGACTACTTTCCTTTCAAAGAGATTATCCATAATTTCTTTGTTCCATGCCCTTTCATGAACCTTTAATTCTACCAAATTATTTTGAAAAATATATCTCTTGAAACATTTAATTTATTTTCCCTACCATTTTGAAAGAGCACCATAAATATAGAGTGCTCATACCAAAATGATTCCATTTTAAAGGATAATTTGCTAGCTTTTTTCCTAACAAAACACTCAATTGCACCAGCGAACGATCAAAACCTCCATAGCACCACTCTAGAACTGAAGGAAACATGAGAGATAAGGCACTATGAGGGAATCAGGAACCTATCCAACATCCATAAAATATTATCCCATTCCTCTCGCCTATTAGTCCATGTATACCAACCAACTTTTGGATATATATCCAACAATGTAACCACACCATATAAATTATTAAAATTGAATGAACCAAAAGAGCAAGACATTATTCCTCTTTTCTTCTCGTTCGAACTAACAATAGTGTTAAAATCCCCTCCCAAAATCCAGTTATTATTATGAAACAATTGTCTAGAATTATCTAGATCTTCTCACAACTTGGCACGATCCCTAAGATTGTTTGGCCCATAAACATAGTGTATTAGTCGATTTGCGCAGGAGCGTGCTCCAACGACACTCAAATTTCAAATTACAGTTAGAAAAAAGCAGATCAAGATCAACCCCACCGTTGGGAAAAGCAAGATTTAAAGCATTGCTATTCTTGGCTCATGATCAGAAGGCTGCTGTACCAACATCTTGCTTTCTAACGGTTCTAGTGTTATTCGGTCATAGTGTTTTTTTGCGTTTTCGTTTAGAAAAATGTGAGTATAGAATCGAATGTAGCAATTGGAGGCAACTGAAACTCATAGCAGCCCAGATGACGACCAAAGTTATTCATCCCGTTGTGTGTGTTTCTGAAAGACCATAAGAACAAGAAACTACCCCATATGTAGCCTTCTTCTCTAACCTCCCCACCAAAAGCAGCTTCCCATTACCTGAAAGGCTGACTCTGGTGTCGTCATTTCTGCAGATCCCAAGCCTCGCCTCGGATGGACGCCAGAGCTTCCTGAACGATTTGTTGATGTTGTTACTCAGTAAGTTCTATTGCCTACCATGATCACCATCTTTAGTGTGTTAAAGTTTTTGATTGAATTAAAATGTGGACAATCTCTTTCAATGGCCTCTTCATATTTGTCCACCAATGATTGCTTTGTATTATTCTTTTATAACACCTTATCAATTGAATCATTTAACTTATATAAACAAATAGAATTAAGCCCACTTTCACTGTCATCAGCTATTCTTGTTCTTTCAGCTGCTCTTGTTCTTTGTTCTCATGAAACCTTTATTCCTCTCACTCCACAAACAGCTATGTATTTCTTGACTAGAGTCTAAAGACATGGATCTTCCAAGTAAGATACATAACCGGACCATTCTATATTGGCTGTACCACCTTCAAGAGGAGTGAGCAGTGACTGCAAATGTTATGCTTCTCACAGAACTTCACTAGGCACTATCTTTTTATGCAACCTGCTATGCACATAGACTGCCATGATTTGTTTGACCTACACCATTGAATTCCTGTCCTTCTGTAGATTATATTTGCAATGGCTATCTCTAGCAGGTCTGTGAGGCTTTGCTGCATCTTTGACTCTTGTAAAGAAGCCTCAATTCTGCAATGATCTTCTATCTCTTTTAGACCACAGTCCTTTTCCCGTGTATGACTGCATTATGACAGTATTCATTACTTGGGACTGTCCCTTGTTACCTTCATAATTATTCCACTGCCCATTCATGACCATAGTCTTTATGGTGTCAAAACTATCACCAGGTATTTGACTTCCATCAATGGTGCAGACCTTTGTATCCTCAACGCACTATTATAACAGTCTTCAAAAGACTTTGGGGCATTGTCCTTCTTAAAGTCTGTATACATAGCCACTGTATTTCCCTTTTACTATCCTTTCATTTGCATTTGATGGTTTTAAGACTTTCCTTTCTCATTGTTTAAAGTTTAAACACCCTGCATTTATCAACTTGGTCACTTGTCCTTTCATCATCTTTGTTTGCACTTTACTGTACTATGACATTCCTCTATGGCTTTTTCCTTCTATCACTCACAATGACTACCATATCATGACTGAAAATTCTGAACCCTTCACTTGGACAGTCATATCATGAAGTCTATCCTGCCTTCCTTATGCTCCATTATCCTTAAACTTCTAAACCAATGAACTTTCATGACTGCTTCTTCAAATATTGAGTCCATTACCTATAGATAATAGTCCTTGGGCATAATATAGTCATTGGTATCACTGCCTTTGACAGTCAAAACTTCCACCTCACAGCCATAAGGATACGATACACAGAGAATGCACAGTCCTAAGGACTTATTGAGGAAACACCACATGAGAACTTTAGTCTTCATTACAATCATAGAGCCCAATAAGGTCACAGAGGATACATCATAAAGTCATAAGTAACTGTCATTTACATTACATAATAAAGTCATAACTAACTGTCATCTTGACTTGTCTCTATGGCAGTGTAAGGATCATAATATTTGCCCAAATTCTTTGTCACATGACTGCCTTCGATCTGAAATTATAACAGTCCTTAACCCTGTCATGTTCAGTATGTACTGTGATACCTTGTGAAAGGTTGTTCACCCGCATGACTTGCCTTTGATAGACCGTTTCCTCTTTGTATGATCATATCTCATCCATACCAATATGCACTGGCTAAAAGCGCTGCCAATAGATAGCAACCATGGAGCGTTCCTTTTGCACTCACTGTATCAGGGAAAACACTTCACTGACTGTCAGAACCCTGGTGGTTCTCAAATTGAAACCCTGATGTATTTTTGTTTGTTTTGCAAGTTTTCGTTTTTTTGTAATTTTTTGAGGTTTTCAGGCAAATAATGAAAATTGCGATTTTACTGAGAAAATGCTAGAAAAATCTAAATAAATTCTAAACACATGAAATTACTCAGATCTTGCTCAGAGAACTTAGGCGCTTCATAATATTTCACTTCCAGACGATTTACAATAGCCAGATACTGAATATGAAGGAAATACAAATTATTTTAATAAGAAAAACCTGATTTCTTCAAGTGGCGGCTGCAGCAATATGAGGAAGGTACGGCCACATGAATAAAGAATCTCCAGGCTCAGAAATCGATGCACAACCCTCAGTTGACCGGGCGCCCAACATTCAAACACCGAACGATGAAATGAGGCGTTGCTCGAAGAAATAAAGTACGGCCTTGCTGGTACGCCTGACAGCAGAATTAATGAATACGGCTTTGGAATTTGTGCCCCAGTCTCTAATGAATGATCTCTGATAGATTCGCCTTTACTTCCAGATGAAGTTCTCTGTAAATCTCTGATAAAATGAATGGATAAGCTCAGTTGTGACTTCTGGATGAAATCACCAAGTGCAATCTTCAGCTGGTATCTCACAGCCTCAGTATGCCTGATCTCTGAAGAGGTTACGTTCTCCAGAAACGATGTTTGCCAGAAACCCTAGGGTTTGCAAACTCCAATGCTCCGATGCTCAGAAGACAAAATTGAATAATAAACAAGATAGTTCGATTTTGCCTGGAAGAGTAATATATTCTTCTTGAAAAGTTCGACCTAATTCTCATTAAAATAATCATTTAAATAAATGATTTAATTTCACTTTTGAACTTAGGAAAAATGATTAAATAATTGGCGTCCACTTTTAATGAGCATTAAATACTCATTAAGTCACATTATAATAATATATTATAAAGTATAATTAAATACTTTATAATTGAGCCAATTAATTAAATATTTTAATATTTCAATAAAGTGACTTTATAATAAAGTCAAATTATTAAATATTTAATAACCCATTAATTACTCCTTATTTCTCCGTCAAATCAACCATCTGCTGAGCTGGTGAATCAGAGCTGATAAAGTGCACCGGTGCCTACTGAAACCTGCCGACATTCTTTCTAAAAATAGAAAGTTCTCTGAAAGGACTCCTGGAAGATTTTGCGAAGGCCAAACTGACCTGCTAATTTGGAGCTAACCAACCTGAGTAACTGCCTCGGATGATCCTCTGCACACCCTGTCGCCTACGAGGATCGAAATTATAGGCTAACTCCTCGACAAACAGTGTCAGCTAAAACGGGGACATGTCCGCCCTCCACAAATTGCTTGTCCTCAAGCAATCTCTGCAAACAAGCGCAGGCTTTGCCCCATAAATTTCTGCTGGCCACAACCGCCTATCTACCCTCCACAACTGATCAGCAAGAATAAAGTACCATTCCCTATTAACCTCAGTGCGGTCCGGCATAGGATCAAGACTCTCAGAAGGAGGCAAGTCAAACGACAAGCAACACTTACCCCTCAAAACTGCACGAGATATACTATCATCCAGCATATCAAGTACGTGCATGCTAGAACTGTGCAACTGAAACAAACTGTGTACATGCGGATCAATCATGAAGCCATATGCACTCTGCACCATATACACACTGTGATACTCCTTCGTGAGCTGAGTCTGAAACCCTAATGCACTAGTAGGATCCCAAACGCTATCATCACTCTGCTCAAGACCAGGATCAGGTGAGTTACCCATATCAAACTCAAAGAGCGGGTTGTCGAACGTAGATATAACATCTATCTCAAACAATGGATTGGTCACAAAAGGAACCAAACCACTAGGCTGATCCCAAACGACTGCCTCAGAACCCCCGGGGTACTGAGCATAACCATGCCTGGACTGCACAAAATCCTCCTCTACCTTCTCGCTCTTCCCACTAACGAGAGAGATAGAACGAAGGCTGCCATCTGTAATACCCCTCAACACATATTTCTTGCCCTGTACCTCAAATCTCATCTCCATTTTAGGTAAGTTGAGGGTGAACACACTGATATCCTGCAGCCATCTCATACCCAACACTAAATCCATCCCTCCTAAGTTGACAACATAAAAATCTGCCTGCAACTCATAATCAGTCAGCATGATAGTGAGATTACAAATCCGTCGAGTGCAAGTGAGTGTATATCCATCTGCCACCCGAACTCTGAATCCAGCGAAATCCTCTGTCTGGAGTCTACATCTGTTGACGAAGCTCTCGTCAATGAAATTGTGTGTGGCTCCAGTGTCGAGCATGGCAATACATCGCTGTCCTTCCACTAATCCCCTAAACCTGAATGAGTCATCCCGTACACTAGCAGATAATACCAACGGGGATAAGTTGGCATCGGGCCCAAACTCCATAGAGGCATTCCCGGCCTCTGCATGTTCTGAAACAACCTGCTGGTCTGAATCATCAGACTCGTCATCATCATAGTAAACCCACATGGCACGGTTGGCTCTGCCCTTCGGTCTCAAAGGACAATCGTGCTCCTTGCTGTAGGGTGCTTTGCACCAATAACAAAGTTGTTTCTTCCTGCATTCCTCCCGAGTTGCATCATCAATTCTTGCAACTGGTTTCCTTTTAGGCTCTGCAACTGGTGTATGACTCTCCTCAATAGGCAAGTTATTTGTTTTAGGCGGAAATTGTTTCTTCGGAGCAGCAAGCTCCATACTCCTTGCCTTCCGCATCGCCTCCTGAAGTGTAGTCGGATCAAACGCCTTGACCCAACCTCTCATGGGTTCTGTCAAACCCTCAACAAATAATATAATGAGTCTCCGCTCTGAAATGCCAGTCACCATAACTGCAACTCTCTGAAACTCACCTATGTATGCATCCAAACTGCCTGTCTGTCTGAGCTGAGCCAACTCTCTGAAATACAGTTCTGGATCCTTCTTATCGAATCTCTCTATCAGTCTGCTGGTGAACTCCTGATAGGTATTGACCGCATGATGGCCTAGCGTGTACATGCCATGGTGCCACCAATCGTGTGCTACTCCGTCAAGATGTAAAGTGGCAAATTTAATTGCCTCATCCTCCTGCATAGGCCTAAGTGACAAGTAATTGTCCAATTTCTGGACCCAAGACCTAGCTGATGTCTTCTCTGACCCATCAAAATATGGCAGCGTAATCTTGCTCACCGCATACTGCAAGTCTCTATTCACTGTGGCTGCGGCTGCTGATGCTGTGGGGGTCTACGATCAAATCTACCTCCTCCTCTGGGTTTATAGACATCTATAAACTCATGAAATGTAAGTGCCTGCCGGATCTCAGGCGCAATGTACTCCCATGAAATCTCGTCAAGTCTGCCACGACATGCCGTTCTGTGGCTGGAAGTCCTGATGATGCACCTGATGCTCTGCCAGGTGTCTTTGGAGTATCTGGGTGAAAGTAGGCTGTTTTGGCCTCACGCTCCTGATAGATCGTGGCCTGGGAGAGTGATGCCAATGGCTGATCCCTGGAGTGGTCCCACGGCTGTCAATGTGTAGAAATGAAACATGTGGGCGTACACGCCTAATAGTACTCCATCAACTCGACATCATATCCATCATGTTGTCGTGTCTCCGTCTAAACTCCTCATCAGTAATGTCACCCTCTGCATGTGCCTTCCCTGGATCCTGCTTGAGTCTCTGAGGAAGTCTCACGATCTGCCATTAGGGTTGCAACACTGTTTTCACTACCGTCTGAACTGGATCTGTGAAAACCAAGCACTCCTGATACTGTCTGACCTTCTGGAATCGGAGGACCTGTCCAGTCTTCGTCTTTGCCTGTCCCTACACCTCTGGTATACTGAATAATGTCTTGGTTCATAAAAGGCAACCCAGAAATGCACTGTATTCTGAATAATCACTGAAAAAGCACAGGATGGCAGGAGATCTGTGCTCTGATACCACTGTCAGAACCCTGGTGGTTCTCAAATTGAAACCCTGATGGATTTTTGTTTGTTTTGCAAGTTTTTCGTTTTTTTGTAATTTTTGAGGTTTTCAGGCAAATAATGAAAATTGCGATTTTACTGAGAAAATGCTAGAAAAATCTAAATAAATTCTAAATACATGAAATTACTCAGATCTTGCTCAGAGAACTTAGGCGCTTCATAATATTTCACTTCCAGATGATTTACAATAGCCAGATACTGAATATGAAGGAAATACAAATTATTTTAATAAGAAAAACCTGATTTCTTCAAGTGGCGGCTGCAGCAATATGAGGAAGGTACGGCCACATGAATAAAGAATCTCCAGGCTCAGAAATCGATGCACAACCCTCAGTTGACCAGGGCGCCCAACATTCAAACACCAGAAGCTGATGAAATGAGGCGTTGCTCCAGAAGAATAAAAGTACGGCCTTGCTGGTACGGCCTGACAGCAGCAATTAATGAAGTACGGCCTTTGGAATTTGTGCCCCAGTCTCTAATGAATGATCTCTGATAGATTCGCCTTTACTTCCAGATGAAGTTCTCTGTAAATCTCTGATAGAATGAATGGATAAGCTCAGTCTGTGACTTCTGGATGAAATCACCAAGTGCAATCTTCAGCTGGTATCTCACAGCCTCAGTATGCCTGATCTCTGAAGAGGTTACGTTCTCCAGAAACGATGTTTGCCAGAAACCCTAGGGTTTGCAAACTCCAAAGCTCAGATGCTCAGAAGACAAAATTGAATAATAAACAAGATAGTTCGATTTTGCCTGTGAAGAGTAATATATTCTCTCTTGAAAAGTTCGACCTAATTCTTCATTAAAATAATCATTTAAATAAATGATTTAATTTTCACTTTTGAACTTAGGAAAAATGATTAAATAATTGGCGTCCACTTTTAATGAGCATTAAATACTCATTAAGTCACATTATAATAATATATTATAAAGTATAATTAAATACTTTATAATTGAGCCAATTAATTAAATACTTTAATATTTCAATAAAGTGACTTTATAATAAAGTCAAATTATTAAATATTTAATAATCCATTACTTACTCCTTATTTCTCCGTCAAATCAACCATCTGCTGAACTGGGTCGAATCTGAGCTGATAAAGTGCACCAGGTGCCCTGCCCGAAATAGCAGCTTCCGCCTGACCTAACTTTCTAAAAATAGAAAGTTCTCTGAAAAGACTCCCTGGAAGATTTTGCGAAGGCCCAAACCTGACACACTGCAAACTGGAGCTAACCAACACTGAGTAACTGCCTCCGATGATCCTCTGCACACCCTGTCAGCCTACGAGGATCGAAATTATAGGCTAACTCCTCGACAAACAGTGTCAGCTAAAACGGGGACATGACAGGACCCTGTATTGTCACACTCCCTGTCATAGCTTACATGATTTTGACATAGTCCCTAAGACTGACTTCTTTTTCTCACATACCACTGTCATAGTCGTTTTAATGCCTTCAGGAAGCACCATTACTATGCTCTACTTGCATCATAGACCACCCAACTGTTCTACAATTGCTCATTCGACCTAAAACCCTGCCACTATCTTCTATTAAGATATAGAAGTTGGTTTTCTTTCATAGGAGTGTCAGGCTTTTTGAGGTTTTTCCTTTCTTTGATGTCAACACATCATTATGTTCACTGTAAGACTGATATTTCCCTTGAGCACTGTCATCATATAACACTGCTCACTGTCATTTTACTTCCAGTCTGTCTCTTGAAGCTATAAAACATATGATCTTCTTCCTTTGTACAGGTATACGCATCCGTAGATGCTAACCTCTAAACTGCATTTAGTCTCTTATCTCTGTGCACTATCAATTCAGCCTTCATTAGAAATAAATGGAGGTGTTGACATTTGATATTTGACAAGGGTTAATATTGTTTTACCACCTTATGGACTATCTTCCTTAGTGCACTTGCCATTGTCAACAGAAACTTGCACTCTTGCCTTTGTTTTTGGGTAATCAATACCACTTTTCCTAACACTGTCATGCTAAGATTATAGTTGTTGAACCTCTGCTCTCTAAATTACCTCCAGGGTTTGAAACTGTTGATGACAGCTATGTGACTATCAACAGAAATTGTAGTGCGCAGAAATCTACCCAAAGATATTACTCCATGTCCTTGTGATGCAACTGAAATTTGATAATTTTGATTGTATTCAGAACTTTCTAGATATTAACTATTAAAATAGAAGCCATTTGTCATATTAATGAGTGCTGTTTGTGGCAGTTTGTGCCACTTTGAATGGAAGGATACCCTATGCCACCTGGAAATTGATACCCACTCTCTCCTACATTCTAAGTCTGAATCTGCCCTCAGAATCATTGCTTTAGAACTGTCTTTTTCTTTGCAGACTGTTTTCTTGGCACTTTACTGCCATTGAATGATTTTAACTAACTGAAAAAACCTTGCCTTTAAGTAAAAAAAACAAGATGAGAACAGAACAGGGATCTCATGAAGAGCAATGAACAGCAAACCATTTTACTGTATTAGAAACACTGGAATGTCCCATCACGGTTTTATCTTAATGACACAAGTTAAATATGCTTGTATTTTGCAATTCAAACCTTTATCTGGTTTGCCATGTTCCTTTATAGACCACTAGTCTCTTAACTCATGGAAAACTAATCATCAACAATACATTCACTTAATTTGCAGTATTGAAGCAACACCACAAAAAGAAAACACAGAGATCCTAGCACTCATCACTACATAACTAATATGATCCCCCTATGCTAGGTTGCAAACAATGGTATCCATAGATAGAGATTTGGTAGCTCGATGATTTTTCCTTTTTCTACTTAGGCAACACATATATCCAGTGTAACGACATACCATGGAGAACTGACATTATGGGGAAGCCTTCAACCACGTGTGGTAAGATGTAGCTGAGTACTTGAAACCTTTCCTACATCCCAGCAACGTGCCCTATGTTCCAGGTCTGTTTTCCCTTACTCCTTCAATACAGGTGAACAGGTGATAATCTTGGACCATTTCATGGTCATGGAGAACTCCTTCAAGCAGAAAAACTGAAAACCCTAGCATTTTGCTGCTACGTGGGTGAAAGGAAAGGAGATTGAAATCTTTTCCTATCTGGTGCCCAAGACTTAGTCTTCATTTCATTTTTCCATTTCCACCATTTTCAAACTTTGCTTTTCCCATGCAATACCTTTCACACTTACTTTAAAAACACTTCAAAATTTTAACAATATGTTTTTTTTTTAAAAGTGCCTTTTTGAAAACATAATAAAAGTGTCAATGTAGCAATTGTGTCAACTATCAAATAGTTTTGAATCTAACTATCTATAAGTTGTAAACTATTGCAGAAGCCATGGCGAGGAGGAAGTTATTAGAGTTTGTTGGACCTGGATTTTTGGTGTGCATGGCATATCTTGAACCTGGAAACCAGCCTTCTAAATTTGTGTTTGTGTTAATAACTTAATTGTGAGATAATTGGTTGTTTAAGTTTATTGATAATTTTTCAATGTGCCTCAGTGCACAGTACAGATATGAGGTAATTGGTTTTAATATTATCTGGCAAACAACTTTTATAAATGAAGACCATTTTGTAATTCTTTTACCCTTGCTTTTACCAGTGATGAAAGAGCTGATTTCTGATAGAAAGAATCATGTGCAAATTCCTGTTTCACTCTATATGTAGTCAATCTCAGTGACCAGTCAGCAATCAACAAAAATCTGATGTGCTTGTCAGGAGGACAACATTTTTCAGGTAGACTTGAAAGTCTAGTAGTGATTCTTTACTCACATTCCCAAGTTTCTGCCTTGATCTCCTGCTGCTGCTGATTATAACAATCACTGACCAATCGGATGCTGCCATTGATGTTCCCCAAGAGAGTTATATCATTACATTCTTCTTCAGGGAACCCAAAACTAGAGATAGTTGACTGCATAAATAGTAAGCTAGTATAGCTAAGATAAGGTTCAACCAAAATGCTTTCAGAAATGTCATTGGCATCTGCTATATGATTCAGTTGCTGCTGATTTCCGTTACTGAAACATTGGGTGAGTTCACAATTAGTTTCCAAACAGGTATGTCAAAGCCTCCCATATAGGTAGATTGGAGAGGCATATATGAAAATTCTTGGAGGGGTTTTTGATCACTTTCCAGATTAGATATGGAATTAGGGGTTTATATGAAGTGGGTATTTGATTTTTGGCATATATTAATTGTTTGAATGAAGTGACTTTAAAGCTTGTGTGTTTAGTGTGTTTCACTTTGACTTCCATTAGTTATCAAGTGTGTGTTTGAACATGAATTGACATTGCAGGTTTAAACTTTGACACTTTGGCATTCACTTTGATTGTATTTATTGTTTATATGAAGTGCCTATTTGATTTTTGGCATACATTAACTGTTTGTGAAGTGTGTGTGTGAACATTAATTGACTTATTGTTTATTGAATCATGAATTTAAGTTTTGGCATTGACTTATATTTCATCGATTTTGACATTTGCTTTGCATGTTTAATCTTTGATACTTTGGCACTCATTTTGTTTACATTTATTGTTTTTATGAAGGTTGTGTTTGAGCTTTGGCATAATTTAATTGTTTGTTTGAAGTGATTTTCAAAGTGTATTTTGTCATCCACTAGTTGTGAAGTGTGTGCTTGAACATTGATTTACTTATTATTTATTGACTTATATTTGATCCATTTTGATATTTACTTTGAATGTTTAAATTTTGACACTTGGCATTCACTTTGTTTACATTTATTGTTTATATGAACCGTGTTGTATTTTGGCATAACATAATTGTTTGTTTGAAGTGATTTTCAAACTTGTTTATTTAGCATGTTGTGAAGTGTTTGTTTCAACATTGATTTACATATTGTTAATTGAAGCATGGGTTTGAATTTAGTATTTATTCATATTTGATCTATTTTGACATTTACTTTGCATGCTTGAATTTTGACCGTCGGCATTCACTTAGTTTGCATTTATTTTTCATACGAAGTGTGTGTTTGAGTTTTGGCAATACATTAATTATTGATTTGAAGTGATTTTCAAACTGCCTTGTATAGTGCATTTTGGCATCCATAAGTTGTGAAGTGTGTGTTTGAGCTTTGACATACATTAATTATTTAATTGAAGTGACTTTCAAACTTTTTTATTTAGTGTGTTTTTTAATATGGTTTATTTATTGTTTATTGAACCATGGCCTTGAATTTTGAAATTGACTTATATTTGATGTATTTTTCTATTTATTTTGTATGTATAAACATTGACACTTTGGCATTCACCTTGTTTACATTTATTGTTTCTTTGAAGTATGTGTTTGAGCTTCGGTATACATTAATTGTTTAGGAATTTACATTGTTTGAGCATTTAAAGTATGTCTGAAGTTTAGGTATTTAAATTGTGTGCTTATATTGTCAAATTCTTCCATTCAATTTATGTATATATTTAAATTTTGGCATCCTCTTATTGTATTTTTAAACTTTGTGTGGTGTGTGGGTGAACTTTCACACCCCCTTATATTGTGTGAGAGGGAAAACAACAATCAAAGTCAAATAAAGCACAGACAAGATAAACTCAATGCATAAACTAGGATTATACCTCCAATTCCTCTCTATGGATTGAGCTCAAGTTGGACCCAAAGACTTGAAGATTTGCTTGCAATGATGTGCTTGATTGTGGATTGCTCACCTAGTATTCTAGCATAATATGGTTATGTTCACTCAAGATGATCAAATGAGGAAATGAGGCTCCAATTTATAGAAACTGAATGAGGATAATGGAGGGCTAAGATTTCTTGGCCAATCAAGGGTGGAGATTGAATGAGGTGTGGATCAAGATCATGTGTCACAATGGGGAGAGGTAGAAGAGATGAGGTGTGTTGAAACATGTGTGAGCACACCTTGGATTGAGAAGCAATTTAATTTTGGAGGCTATGTGTAAGAAGGTGTAAGAGTTAGTGGGGGTGGGTGAGATCTCACATGTGTGAGAGGAGGTGGTAAAGAGGCTTATGAAACTTGTCATTATGAGACAAGTTTGGGGAGAGGTGAGTGAATTAAAAAATAAAGGAAATTGGTGATGATGATTAGTAAGGAGGGTTAGATTAATTAATCAAGTATTAACTAATTTAATAGGGTGGGTTTAGTCAATAAACCATGGGTTTATTAACTTGGCTAGAGTTAAAAGTTGGAGAATAGGCTAATGATGGTTAGGAAGTGGATAAATTTAAGTAATCAAGGATTAATTAACTCAAATGGGATTAGAAGAAATAAGGATGATGGTGGGATTAATTAAATAATTCAAATATTTAATTAATTAGAAGAATTTTAGTCTAGAAAGTGGTATAATTAATTAAATAATAAAATATTTAATTAATATAAGATGGAATAATTAATTATTTGATTAATTAAGGTTAAAGACGGGTGAATTAATTAAATAATTTACGGAGTAGTGTTGTCAGAAATAGGGTGACTACATTTTGCCACTCTTTGACACGATGTCCATAGTGATGTGTGAAAGAAGTTTAAAATTTTGCCTAAGTGAGTTAGAAGGTGTGTTAAGAGGTGATTCCTAGGGCAGATGAGGACCCTCTCACTGCCTGAAAGGGGCTTTTACTGGCCTAGGATGAGGTGAGATGTTGATGAATATCTCAAAAGTTGTCTCATATGCCAGTAGGACAAGGTTGTGACCAGGTCTCTAGGGAGGTCTACTCCAACCCCTACTTATTCCAATTAGGCCATGGGCAAGTTTGGGCATGGATTTTATAATAGGATTACCTAAGGTGGATGGGTTTAGTAGTATAATGGTGGTTGTTGATAGATTCTCAAAGTATGCCATATTTGTACCATGTATGGCACTGTGGAAGGCATAGGATGTAGCAGACCACTTTTTCAAGAATGTTATAAGTATTGGGAAGACTGAAATACATGTGTTCTTGGAGGATTATCTCAGGCACTTTTTTTTTAGACTTGTCCAATTGGTCAGGCTTATTATATCCAACACAATTTAGCTACAACATGCAAAAGAGTGCATCGAGTCAGTATTCTTTGTTTGAGTTGGCTGCGGGGCAACAACCATTGACTCCTCACATAGTGTTGAGTGGATACTTGGGACAATGTCTAGGTGCAAGGGATAGATTGAAAGATTGGTAGGACTAGGTTGATCTTGCTAGGAACAACTTGGTCAAAGTTGCATAAAGGATGAAGAAGTATGCAAACTCATGGAGGATGCATTTGGAATTCAAGGTTGGTATAGGGTCTTCTTGAAGATGGATTTGGTTCAATTTAGACCACCCTAGGGGTTGATTCCAACATTGGTTCGAAGGTATGATGGACCTTACACAGTGATAGAGAGGGCCAGTAAGGTTGCATACAAACTGAAGTTTCCAACACACATGAGGGTTCATGATGTTTTCCATGTCAGTCAGCTTCATCCATACCATGAGGATAAAGAGGGAAACAACAAGAATGTGCCAACAAGGGGGCCAAAAAATGTCATGGATAGGCTAGGCTTGAATGTGCAAGAGGTGACTATTGTTAGGGAGAGAGGATTTGGAAACAAAAAATGGAAGGAGTTCTTGGTTCATTGACAAGACCAACCTAGAGATGAGGCATCATCAGAAAGAGCTAAGAGTTTGTGGAAATATGAAGACAAGGTGTTGGAGTTCTTGGAGAAGCACTCCACCACTCCCTTTTAACTACTTAGAGTAGAAGTGGGCACCTCTGTATCAGTGTTCGGGACTATTGGGAATAGGATGCCATTTAATTTCAACCCTAAACATATTTCATGTATCTCCTAAGTCCTTGGAAAGTGTTCCCCAACACTAGGATTAGAAAGAGATTAAATTCGAATGAAATGCACATGTAAATTGACATTTGTAATTATTCCTAAATGATAGGAACATGTGGGGATGCCCAAGAAGAGCTCCTACAAAATAGGTGCACATGGGCGCATACATGGGAGGTGGGACACACCTTGTTTCAATTAACTGTTTGGTGAATTGATAACTCTTATGTAATGCATGCCAAGTTCCTACAAAATAGGGATTGATAATTACAATGTGTGTGGAGTGGTACTATCAGTTTGGTTTTAGTTTAGTTCAGTTCAGTTTCAATTCAGTTTCAGTTTAGTTTAGTTTATTTATGAATCAGTTATCTTCAGTTGCATGTTAGTTATTTTGAGTTGCATGTAGTTGACTTCAATTGACTTGAGTTGCATGGCTAATGACTTCACTTGTGTGATAGATAACAAGTTGATACTTTCAGTTAACAAGGGATGATCAATCATGCATAATATTTGCATGAATGGTGGAGAGATATGTTTCAGTTAACAAAGATTGACTTGGACCCACCCTGGGCACCCAAGTTGGCATTTTGGAGTTAACACCTTTGCATGAGAAGATATTTACAAGGCTCAATTAAGTGGGGCCCATTTGTGGGTGCCAACTTTGAGGATAAGCTTCTAAGATATCTTTGTAATCATCAATCAATTAAGAATTCAGTTTGAGATGCCTAAATTGATGAAGGGCTTGGTTTGACATTGTTTTTCACGGAGAAATTCTACTTTCACCATTATGGTGTAGATATTTGTGAGGATCTATATCCTCTCGTAATTGTCAACTCTTTGGAGTTTACAAGGAAAATAATTGTCTATTTAAATATAGCAGGTTGAAGAGAGTATCATTAGAGTTTATTGTAGGTTGTGAAGAAAAATTGTTGAAGGAAAAATAAGCATCTCAATCAAGGATTGATACAGTGTTATTGTAATCTTGTTCTAAGGTGAAATAAACAAGTGCTATTGATTCTGGTGGTGGAGTTTTTTCTCGAAAGGGTTTCTCCATGGTATAGGCTATCACTTCTATCTTCTGGTCTTATTCTTCTACAATCTTATGTCCATTTCTATAAATGGTAAAATGAATTAATTAGATTAATCACCCACAAAGAATACTTAGTTTAATCTATAGTCTCATAGGATTACAAGTTTAAAGCTACAAAATTTACCTTCAATTTTCAACATTTGGAATTAGAGCTAACGGTTGGGTAGAGTTTGGGATGCCTTTCTCTTAAAAGTTTGAAGGTTTTTTGGCTGTATTGGGAGCTTTTAATTGTGTTATTGCAGATTTGTAAAAGAAGTGTGTTACAATGACTTCTAATTCTTGTTTAGTTATTGAAAGATTCAAAGGATCTAATTATGAGATGTGGAAATTAAAAATGGAGGATCTCCTTGAAGAGAGAGATCAGTGGTTAGATGTTTGTAGTGATAAAAAGCCATCTACAATGATGTCAAATGAGGATTGGACTAAGCTTGATAAGAAGGCAAGAGGGACCATAAGATTATGTCTTGCTAATGTTGTTCTCTTGAATGTTTCAGATGAAACTACCACATATAAGTTGTGGAAGAGGATAGGTGATATCTATCGAACCAAAATTCTTACTAATAAGTTGTATCTAAAAAGATAGTTGTATTCTTTAAAGATGAAAGATGGTGATTCTATTGAAAATCATTTAAATTCTTTTAATTTGATTTTGAGTCAGTTAGCATCTATAGATGTAAAGCTAGAAGATGAAGATAAATGCAGTTTGTTACTTTTTTCTTTATCAGAATCTTGGGAAAATCTAATTGTTGCTATCACTGATAGTGGTGCAGATCCTAAGATGGACAATATAATTACGACTCTCCTATTAGAGGAGATGAGGAGGAAGTCTAAAATAGAAATCCAAGATGCCTTGTTTGTAAAAGGTAGGCCTGAGAAAAAGGAACCTAGGGGAGACAAGGAAGGAAAGGGTAAGTCCAAAGGATGGTCTGAAACCCCTGGTAAGAGTAAGGTAAAGTGTTGGAACTATGGGGAATCGAGACATGTGAAGAAGGATTGTAAGAACAAGAAAAAGAGTTTTGATTCTTCTACAGAGGAATCCTTGGATGATGGTAATCAAGCATTGATCATTTCATGTAAAAATGTAAGTGATGACTCTTTGCTTGATGTTTCAGAGTAATCTTCATGAAGAGGATTGTAGTCATGATGCCATGTGTGACTCAGTACCATGGTTCAGTGGGAGTTGTTGGCAGTGATGTGGATGCATCATTGGTAAGGTTATCTTCAGGTGATATGAGGATATGTTTTCTTAGTTTAGAGTGGTTGCTATTATGTCATGGTTTACTCTTGTTGCATTTAGATTTTGGCATGGTTCTCTTGAGACTAGGATGTTTATGTATGTTATGATGCATGTGATCTCCTTGGAGGAGATGGTTAGATCATGAAAGTCAAGTTTACGTTCCTAATTCATGATTGGAGCTTTGACATTGATCATAGTAGTTCTCTTTGTATTGGGTACATTAATCATTTGCTTGATTACTTCTTGATAGTGTTGTGTTGCATTTGGAGTTTGGCATGGATTGGTTGGTTACAGGTCCTCATGAATACTTGGAGACATAGGTGAGGCTTGGGTTTTATTATGGTTAGAGACATGTGTTGGAATGGTTACTTGTAAGAAAAAAAAAATCAACAGAAAAGTCCTAGGAGCCTACACCTTGGTTGGATGTAAGTTCAACACACTCAGTAGTTTCACATGCCTCCAAAAAGGTAGTTTGGTTGCAAAGACATGGGAAAGGTATTGGTTTTAATTGCAAGGAAATTAGACTTGAATGTGATAGTTAGAGTGTTATTTGTTTAGCCAAAAATCCTATGTATCATGCTCGTACTAAGCATGTTGTTGTATAGTATCACCAAGTGTGAGAAATGATTGAGAGTGGGAAGGTATTAATTGAGAAAATTGACACTTTAATTAATGTTGCAGATTATCTTACAAAACTAGTTCCTATAAATAAGTTCTCTTGGTTTTGAGTATTAATCATTTGCTTGGAGCTTCATGATTATGCAAGTTGCATTTGAAGTTGGCATGGATTGATTAATGGGTGCAAAAAGGCCATTAGCCTTGAGATTTGTACTTGATTTATAATAATGATTCCTTGTTTAGAATATTACAATGTATAATGTCAAGTGGGAGAATGTTGGGAATAGGATGGCATTTAATTGTAATCCTAAAAATATTTCATGTATCTCCTAAGTCCTTGGAAAGTATTCCCCAACACTAGGATTAGAAAGAGATTAACTATTTGGTGAATTGATAACTCTTATGTAATGCACGTCAAGTTCCTACAAAGTAGGGATTGATAATTACAATGTGTGGAGTGGTACTATCAGTTTAGTTTTAGTTTAGTTTAGTTTAGTTTCAGTTCAGTTCAATTCAGTTATGGATCAGTTATCTTCAGTTGCATGTTAGTTATTTTGAGTTGCATGTAGTTGACTTCAGTTGCATGACATATAACAAGTTGATACTTTCAGTTAACAGGGGATGATCAATCATGCATGATATTTGCATGAATGGTGGAGAGATATGTTTTAGTTAACAAAGATTGACTTGGATCCACCCTGGGCACCCAAGTTGGCATCTTGGAGTTAACACCTTTGCACGAGAAGATATTTACAAGGCTTAGTTAAGTGGGGCCCATTTGTGGGCACCAACTTTGAGGATAAGCTTCTAAGATATCTTCGTAATCATCAATCAATTAAGACTTCAGTTTGTGATGCCCAAATTGATGAAGGGCTTGGTTTGACATTTTTTTTCATGGAGAAACTCTACTTGCACCATTATGGCATAAATATTTGTGAGGATCTTTATCCTCTTGTAATTTTCAACTCTTTGGAGTTTACAAGGAAAATATTTGTCTATTTAATTGTAGCAGGTTGAAGAGAGTTTCATCAGAGTTTATTGCAGGTTGTGAAGAAGAATTGTTGAAGGCAAAAGAAGCATCTCAATCAAGGATTGATACAGTGTTATTGTAATCTTGTTCTAAGGTTAAATAATACAAGCACTATTGATTCTCTGGACAGTGGTATCGGTGTCGAGGGCGTTGCCTAATTCCGCATCAATGTAGTTACTTGAAGGGGCACACCAATTCTAGTGGGGTGTTTCAAGGGTGCACCAGGGGTGCACCAAGTGTATTCCATGGGTACACCAGGGGTGACTATACTGCATGTGTGGGATTTTGAGAATATTGTAGTCTTACAACAAGTTTGTGATAGATGATGGGGTGATGGATAGCCCTACGTATTCATGTATGTGGGATTCCAAAGACACCATCACATTGGACAATTGGATCACTGGCGAAGGGTTTTAGATGATATGGATACCTTCACCAAGCGCCCATACCTCATTTGTGAGGTGTGGAAGGATGATCACTTTTAAATTCCATACATATAAAGGATACATTCCTTGATTGGGAGGACCTCAACAATCATTGAGAGATACCTCCTTGTTGAAGTATTAAGATAGTTTGGTAAGCGACGGATAGTGCCATAGGTAGAGGCAGTTTTTTTCTCAAGTGGTCTAGGAGAGGCCTGGATGGGGCGGGTATATAAAGTATGACACTGCTTTTCGAAGCTGGAGAGATACTCCCGTGGGGGCATGGGATCTGTGGCCAAAGGTGGTAGTTGCATGGACTACATGTGAGTATGATGTGTGGTGGGAGAGGCATAGACCTATCCACTTTACAATCCTACATGATCATCTAACAGTTGTGGACAATAGTAGTGAGGGCAGTGACATTGGTAGAAGTGGTAGTGAGAACAATGATGGTAGTAGCAATGATAGCAGTGATAGTGGTGATGATGGGGAGAGCAGTGATGATAGTGATGGGAGTGGTGGTGATGATGGGGGAGATGGAGAGGTTTAGGGTGTGTGACCAAAGAGAGAGGATATGTGGGCACATGTGCAGGCCCTGACTACAGAGAGAGATTGGCTTTGAAAAGAGCAGGACTAGGCTTGGCAGGATCATTTATAGGTGGTTAGCGAGCGACATATGGCTAGGGCGAATGTGGCATGGTTGCAGGGTCAGATAGATAGTCTTTTGGAAGTAGTGACAACAAAGTGGGATGCATCGAGAGTAGAGGTTTCCCACTTACAGGTGTTGTTGGATGGAGGGGGCAATTGACATAGGGGGAAGATGGTGGTGGATAGATGGCAATGATCATAGCAGAGCAGGATTAGCTTCGAGTAAATGTAGCCAGATTGAGGTAGCAACAAGATACTGCTCGCTAGTTTGGAGGTGATGGTGGGATATC
>VDFB02097939.1:0-19659 GCA_007258455.2 Sequoia sempervirens
GTGCCCCTCCATGTCAGTGGTTCTTGAATTTTGTGTGAAGTATTTGTTTGGGCTTCATTGTTCACTACGTTATTTGATTTTGTGAAAAATATAATATGTTATTAGTCATGTTTAAACAATTAATTAAATTAAATTGATTGGAAGGTTGTTTATAATAAAATTAGAAAATTAAAATAGAATTCCTTATAAGGTAATTCAAATAAAATTATAATTTAAAGTAATAATAATATAATGTTAAGTCATTAATAAATACTAAATTTAATTTGTGTAGATAAAAGTCTGTTTCAAATTATAGTTGACAAATTATCATTTTGAGAGATAATTGGTTAATCACAAAAAAAGGGGATCTTGATTATGAAAGTAGAAGATAAGATTGAAAGTGTTGTTAAAGCAAAATAAAGATAGAAAAGGTGGAGTTTTGTTTTAGTAAAGCCTAAAAGATGGGAAAAATCAGGTGACTTTTATCAAATAAGAAAAATAAGTATTGAATAGATGTTAAAGCAGAAAAAGACGGGAAGAATTGCATGCAAGCACACGCACTGCTGGAAACTAGATTTGAATGGGTAACTTGATAATATTATTGTTCTTGGTGTTTTCAAAAACGGACCCGGTCTTAGGCTTTATGTATGCGGATTTTTAGTTTGGAAAGGGGAGAGAGAAACTTGGTCTGGAAGAAACTATGGGGAAAATAATTATGTTCTGTTGTTGATTTGAAAAGATTATTTTGGGGGTTTCTCAGAGGTGATTGGAGCTGCAATTTGGAAATCTAGATCTCGGCATAAGATTCTCACCCGTTTCAATCAATTGGATCCAGGTTCCTTCTTTTTTTGAAAATCGTCTTTGTTTCTTGTAACAAACTCTTGAATGCTTGTGCTATTGGTAAAATTCAGTTCTCGCTTGCTGTTTAGAATTTGAAACAATTAGAAATTGTATTTTCCAATGGTTTTCAATCTTGAGTGTAGCAAATCCAAGTTGTGCTTTAATTTTGAAGAGTTTCTGAAGTCTTCTCACCATTTATTTTGGCGCCCGCATGCTATTCTCTAGATTTAACTAGTTGTGTCCTTTAGGTCGAATACCCATTCACTTCCTTATGTGCTCGCTAGTGATAGCAATTTAGGGCTTAATCTTTGTATAAAGTATTGTTGTACGTTGCAATCTTCTCCCTGTGTCTACTTTATTAATGTGTGAGTCGAGTTCTTATCATGGCTTTGAGTTAGTATATTGTGGTTTTATTTAGTATAGGCAATCGATGCCCTTATGTACAATGGATGCACCTTATAAATAGTAAATGATGCTAATGCTGCGGTTTACCTTGCCAGTCACAATCTATGCCTGTATTTTAATAGGAACTGTGTGTTAATATCATGTGCCATGCAATTGTATTCATATAATTCAAATTAATTTGATTTCCTAGTATATTTATAGATACTATATTCTTATGTTCCGCGCCATATATGCTTCATTTAAGACTCCATTCTTTTACTTACTGGCCATTGATGCATACTCTTTAAGCTGGGAATCAACACTTAGGCCTATTTTTCAATTTGTTTCATTTAGCATCACCAATATTCTCCATAAGAATAGCATCCCTGTTTATACAAAGGAAATGGCTCACATCTCTCAGAACAATCTTGGGGATGAATTTAGATGTAGTGTGGCAATCAGAGCATACTCAGCTTTAAATAAAAGTCTTGAATTGAAATACCTTGCCACTTTCCTCCATCAAGACAATTTCTCCAACTGCGCATACCTCTTCTATGTTTGAGGATGTGATATGTTCCCTCACAAAAAGCATGTTCCATTTTATGGCATTGATCCAACTACAGTAGGGTATCTTTTTAATTCCTCTAGCTTTCATCAATATCCTTACCATTTGAACCATACCTCACCTGGCCGTCCTTACCTGGCCGCCCTTATTACATCACCTCCATGGTGTTGTTTCTTTGTATTTAATTTTGGCTGGAAATCAAATCTTATGTATTTATTGTGTTTACCATCGAATCAATTATTTCATTGTTGATTATGCTATGTTAGAAAAAAAAAGGCCGATTATTTTGACCAATCGATATTGTGTCCTCCCCGTCTTTCTTTTAATTTAGGTAATAAGTTTTGTGTTTGGATAGGAGTCAATTTTCTTTTGTGGGAACTGATTTGCTGTTAGAAATTGAACCATGTATTTATTTAGAATATGTTGTGTCCTCCCTGCCTTATTCTACTGACAATCTGTCGCAGTTCCAACAATTGAAAATAAAATATTGTCAATTACTAACATACTACAGAGCTTTCCATTGTTTGTGGTGAAAATTAATTCCCAAAACTTCAAACTTGAGCGTGCCTCTAGGAACTCGCCACTAAACAGAAATGTGTCTAAGTTAAAAGCAGAAGAAGTTGTTCATTATTTCTCTCCTACACTTTTAAGTGTGATTTTACCTCACCTTTCTCTTTTTAGTTTTAGTCTTGGGGATAACGGGATTTGACAATATTAGAAGATGGCGATATTTCCAAATTCAATATTCACTTTCTAATATGCCTAGCAGCTTTTGTCCAAGAGTAATTAGAGTTGAGGGCATTATGCAAATTAAATAACCTCCTGAAACCATTTGGCAACCTATCACAACTACAAATTTTAGACTTGCAAAGGTGTATTAAATAGCCTCTCTGATTTCATTATCAACCTATCTAAGCTACGGTGCTTTAAAATATTTCTCCTCTTCCTGCTTTCCCCTGTTTTATTGAGCAGTATGTCGTAATATGAAGATTATCCTTATGAAAGAAATCCCTTCATCTTGCTTGACTGTGTGAATGTTGATTGCCAGCAAAGGTTACAATGTTTGAATTTGCTACAACATGCTCATTAACTCGGTGATGTTGGGAGCCTCCTTGCTAAACCCATTATGTGCTTATCTTGCGTTACTGCTTTCCTAGGCCTCATGCGTTACTCTGTCTTCCTCGGCTGTTAATTCAATCTCTTCTCTTTGCATAGATCTCTTGTGTGACTGACTAAGTTCCTTCCTGAAGTCGATGACTCTCCTTTCTCCTGGATATTCATCCCGGTACATGGCATCCTTCCCTGCATTTCGCACTTCTAGATTTTTGTAGTGTGTGGGAATTTGAATGGTTCATATAACAGTTGTAGCTTAATATTTAAGTTTATTTGTTGATAGGAATATATATATATATTTATTTATTTATTTTTGTACATATACACTCGTTTCTGACGATTATCTAAGAGCTGCATTTGAAATTTGAAATTTTTTTACTTGGATATATAGGTTGTGGAATCTTTTAATTTAGAAGAAAGAATTTTGTCTATATATAGGTTACAAAATAAATCAAGTTGTAGCTAAGGAGTAGTTAATTAGGTAATCAAATGATCTAAATGATATGTGTGCAATTCAATGCTAAATTTCTTATTGCCGATAGAAAACTCGAAATTAATTTGTCATAGGATTCCTAGTCTTATTTGGTTATGGTTTAGTTCATAGGAGAGTCCCTTAGAAGTTTCTAGTAGGTGATAATTTTAGACACCCTTGTATTCTAAGTTCTCTTTAACAATAATTCTTTCAAGTATTATGATATGGTAACCTCCTAATATGCAAAATTAATGAGAGATGATTAATAAGGCAATATTTGAATTAGCTATAATTAAAATACGTCTCTACGTTTTCTTTAAATCGTTTTAGATGATGTCTCAATAATTGAAGCCTTAAATGCTAGTTTAATGTTATCACCTTATGTGGATTATAAAAGGTAGTTTGTTAATTATTAGATATAGTCTTTTATATGAGTAAGTCAATTAAGAAATTGATAGATTATTTAACTTAAAACACTTTGAGTTATTTGAGATTACTTAGTAGTTTATATGTGGAAGGAATGTCTTACTATTTGTTTGATAATGGGAGGTTGCTTCGAAAAGTGAAATTCATGGATGTTGTAGTTGCTTGTTCGTGTTGGTTATTATATGATTTGATGTTTTATCTTGACGTGACTTTTCCTTGAGTTGATTTTGGTTGGGATCCTTTTGAATAACTTGAAGTCTTGGATGTTTTGATGAGTATGACCTTCTTAGTTTATTTTGATTTGACGAGCTTTTATTCATTGGGTTGGTGTTGAAGTTGGCTTGAAGCCCGTATCATTGACAACTCTTGTTGCTTCATTTTACCCTCATTTGTGGATTGTCACTCTTTTGATTTCCAGAGGCTTGAGATTATTGTCAGTTGATGTTCTCTTTTTATGTGCCCTTGATGTGGCAAGTGTTTTGATATTATGATTTTAAAAGGGTTGTACATGAATTGTTGAGACGTTGATTATGTGTTTATAGTGAGATGGTTAATGCCTTGCGTAGTTTGGTCTTGAGATTATTTGTTTTTCGGTTACGGTACAACCCTTGCCTAGTTTGGTTTATCTTAGGGGTCTTAGGGAGAGTGGCTCTTCGTGGGCGCCGGCGCCTCAGAAGGAGGAAGGGCTTAGGATAACCCACGAAAGAGTAATTAAACAAGTGATAACCTAAACAATAGAATTTAGGGGGATGGGTAGTAAAACACACAAGATAATTAAAATTGGTTTCCTCGTCTATGCATTAGGGCTACCATAGACTAGTGATGGACTGAGAAGGCCGTGGTCGGCAACGTTGTAGGTCTTGTCTTCATAAGAGATTATCGGCTCCACATTAGCTACCCTATGGTGCCGACGCCTCAGTTAGGAGGAAGGGCCAGGAGATCCATAGATGGGTGCCGGCGCCTCAGTTGGAGGAAGGGCCAGGAGAATCCCATGAGAGCTATGCGATGACACTCTCCACTAGACACCCTTGTTCTTGTTTCTTGTCACCTCTAGATATTGTAATATTTTCAGATTCTTGTGAAAATGATTTATGAATGTTCTTTGGTGACTTGCTTAATTATTATTGCTTGGGTTAAATGTGATGAGTTTCATGGCTTAATTTGATTTTATTGACTCTTGAATGTTGTTGATTATGTCATTGTAACCCTTGTTTTATGATACCTTTGTATGACGTTGAGTCTTGTGGTTCCCTGTTTGGATGTTCTTGGTTGAGGTCTCTTCTTGTCAGCTCCTTAGCACGGGGGGTGGGTCTTCGGACCCACGTGGTCGGGTGGAACGTGCTAAGCACCCCATTGGGCCCCCAGTCAAGGATCGAGAGGTGCGGATTGGTGCTGTTACGGCAACTCCAGAGTTGTACCATTCTACTTTGTCATGTGGTTCCTGCCCATATTGGGAAACATGTTTTTATTATTGTAAGACTTGAACAATGTAAAGTAATGAAAAGGATGTGATGTAATATTTTGGCATTGGTAAACCTTGTGTGGATATGGTTCCATATCAGATGTTATTCAAAGTGTTGTATTTATTTAAGTGAATGGTTCTTATTGATGGTTTTATATGTATGCCTTGTCATGGATTAAATTTGGCTTTCATTCTTTATCATTGTTGTATGGAATTAAGTTTCGTAATGTATCCTCGTGTACCCCAAGGGACGTAAGTGATAGTGGATTTGTTTAAATGAATTTTCATGTCATAACTTATTGTGCATCTCATGTATGTTAGTTTTACTTTTAAAAGAAACAAAAAATTATTGTGGTAATTGTTCTTTAGTTGTCCTTTGGGGTTATGCGTCGGATACGTTACACAGTGCTTTCGATATGCAAGTTTGTTGATGAACTATGGAGAGATGAAGTTGAGTTTTGTTCATCGGAAAGATGAAGTCAATTTTTCGCCCGTTTACCGTCAGCGTTCGTTGTTTTCCATGCACAAAGCATAGGAAAGTGAAAAAGCGAAAATGACAGTGACAAGTTCATGTTTTTTTTAATGTCTTATTTGAGGGGATTCGGTCAAACCCATGTTCGACCGATCCCCTTAAAATATTATTATTTTTTTTTAGAGTTTGGGGGTTTGATTTTACATATAAGGTGGTTTGGCCAAACCATTGAGTTTGACAAAACCCATTGAGTTTGGGGAAAGGAAGAAAATGAAATTTCCTTCCTCATAAAATTTGTAAACCATTATTGTGGTTTGACCCTCCTCTTGTTGTTTCTAGGTTTTGTCTCTGAGTTTGATATTACAAAAGTCTACCAATGACATGTCAACATGAAATTCATCCCCCAAATAATTATACTCTCTCAAATAATCTGAGAAACCTTCTCCTTGTGCTTGTTGCTCCTGATTTACAACTTGTTCTCCCAATAATTGAGGCATGAGAGGCTTCAGTGTCACCCTGCTAGCTGCCCTAGCATTGCTTTGAGTTGTACCATTATTATCATGACCACCATTATGACCATTCTTCCCATTAATACCTGTGTTGTGTGAATTGTGAGAGTCGGTGATTGTAATAAAACACACAAAACCAATGAAACATTTACATTAAGGAAATCAAAATAAAAAATAAACTTAATAAAAATATTCCTCAAAACTATTCCATTGTTCTCTATTCTCAAGGATCCTCTAAATCATTAGTGCTTTTAGATTTGTATTTGCACTATGGCTGTTTGGGTGACAACCTCAAAAGTGAGATGTTGTCTAAGATGCTACATGATTGATCTACAAATGATATGATGCAATGATCATGATGTTGTTGTATAAAATGGAGATTATACTATGATAATGAAGTTAAATTCTATAATGAAAATGTTGTATAAGAACTAAGATGATAATTGAAATGCAGCTATGAAACTAAACCATGATTCTAAACTAAAAATTATACTACAATTCTCAAATGCTAAGTGCTAAATTACTTTATGCTCACTAAATGCTCTCATAATATTTATGCATAATAAGTTTGCTCAAAGATGGGATTGCAAATGCTATAGAATTGGCTTGTATTTATAGGAATTCCAAGGCATCTTGTGATGTGGCAGCAAGCAACGGTCAAGATTTTAGCTGGAGAGATGAACTATGGAGATGGAAGAACTTAAAGGGAATCATGGAGGATGTTCCCTTGATTGTAAACACCATGCCAAGTGCATGAGGGAATAAAATTTGTGAAAGATCCAAGTGTCCAAAGTTTTTTTTGGAATTGGTTGAGGATAATTCCCATTTAAATATTAGACATATTTAAATTCAGGTGACACTTGAGGATGTGGCAAGAGGAAAAGTTGGAGACATGTGCCTAAATTCAAATTGGGAATTTAAATTTAGTGAGAAGATAATAATTAAATAAAACAAACTATTGACATTTTATTATATAATTAAATTTAGAAGAATGTGATTTAAGATGGTAGAATTAGAAAAGTGTGAACTATAAATAAATTTTGGAATTTGTTATAAGTAGATGAATAAAGGGGTTCATTAATTAAATAACTTGTATTTAATTAATTAATTGTCTTGACGATTTTGGTGTGTACATTTTTTCCCTCTTTGATAATGTGTTTACCTATTATTTTAGGTATGTCATTTTCCCCTCTTTGAAATTATATTGTCTGCGTTTAGCTGAAATAAATTCTTTTTGTTCATGGTGAAATTTTTTTTTTTGTTTTCTAGACAGCGATTTTCAGTGATCCGCGGATATATGCCCCTCGGTGGAGAATTAATGAATTTTGATTTTAGGGAGTTTTTAATTTTTGAAAATTTTGATGATTTTTCAATGATTTGATGATGTTTTCAAAATTTTATGATCCAAAAATGATTTGTCTCCCTAAAAATGATGTTTAAGCCACTAGGTGATGAAATGATTAATTAAGCCCCTTTGCAAAATAAAATAAATCAACCCCATAAAAATCCCACTTAATGAACCTTTAAAAGGTTAAAAAGGTGTGATTAGAAGTTCATTTGTGCATTTGCAATTTGAAAATTTGGAGTGATTGAGCAATTGAGCAACTTTGGAGCAAGATGGTGATTTCCTACCACACACACCGATTTGAGCACGTGAGATGTCACAACCAGCCGACAACATATGGACCTCTAGTACGTACCCCAAAAAACCTCCATGTGATTTTTGAAATTCATTTTTCCCACATTTTTCCACATTTAAATTTTGGTTTTCACATTTTAGTGCATTGGTAGACTGTTCTGGCAAATCTAGTAGTCTATGCATCAGGTTAGGATTTTAGCGCATGGAGTTAATAGATTAGCACATCATGAGTTTTAGCATAACCATGCCTAGATTTAGCGCATAGGATGAATGATGTAGTGCATAAGGGTGTTTAGTGCATAGAAATCAAGGTTTCATGCATCCATACAAAGTTGTAGCACTTAGGTTCTTTTGGCACATTGATAAAATAAAATGGTGCATACAATGATTCAGTGCATAGAGATTCTGTTATGGTGCATCCATGAAATTTTCTAGCACATTGATGTTTTTAGCACATAGAAAGAATAATTTAGCGCATCTAGGAAAAAATGATGAATTTTTTATTGGATTCCTTGTTTTTGATGATGTTTGATCGCACCAGCCTTTGATTTGATGATGTTTAATGATGTTGATAGATTAGATGATGATTGATCTCATGAAAGGTGAGATTCAATGATAGGATGATGATAATTGACCTCATGATAGGTGAGGATCAATGATAAGTTGATGATCGACCTCATGATAGGTGAGGATCGATGAAAGACACTCATGAGATGCAATCAAAATCTCATCAGAGCTGATTATATTGATAGGTTGATTGATGTTTGATTGATTCATTTGTTGATTTGTGATATGATATGATGATAGGAGCCTTCATCAGTCCTATAGATTTGGAAGCACTTCCTGAGGACCTAGGAATTGGTTCCACATTTAGATTAGGTTGATCTAAATGTGATTGGATGATGTGGACTTACTTCACTGATTGACATGCCCTAGCATCATATTAACAGGGGGATTCTAACTGCACTAGCAGAGAGATGGCACAGTGAGCATAACACCTTTCATTTTCCTAATGGCGAAATGATAGTGACCTAAGAGAATTTCTTCTGCATTTTGAGGATTCCAGTCATTGGGGAGTTGGTTGTATATGATTCTCTCGAGCAGGGTGGGACTGACGCGTTCAGGAGAGTGTTTGAGGATGACCAAATATGTGGTTATGAGATTCCCTAGAGAGATATGGTTGATGCATACATGACACTGCCATCTATACTTGTTCAATTTATTGGAAGGTTCCTTTTTCCTAACTGTAGGTCAAAGGGACTTTCAGTTGGATGGGGCTAGATAATCAAGAGCATGATTACACAAGGTACTCAATATAATTGGGGATGCTGCATGCTTTCCCATTTATACCATGATTTGCACTAGTTTGTCTATCTTTGAGGGGCCAGTTTGTCAGCTAGGGTCACATTATTACAGATATGGGTATGGGAGCATATAGCTGTCATTTGTCTAGTAGCAGATAGACAACAACCAACTATGAGACCATATGTTCATGTATACATAGCCCCAGTTTTCTAGCCTAAGCTAGGAAAACTAGAGTACTAGAGGAGAGTATTGGATGATCATGAGACAGTGACCTGGTGGCCCTATGTAGACTATGAGCAGTGGGCAGATGATGATACTAAGATGTCATATTTGTGCTTTTCCATGTACTTGATTGGGAGGACTCATTTTATTATTGAGATATTTCTACTAAGGAGGGTACTGCTAGAATACAGCAAAATATAGGGAATTCCTTAGGGAGTGGCGCATTATGCACGATGATAGATTAATGTGCCAGAGTGGGGGCCTATGTTGTCTTATGATGCTGTAGTTAGTTGAGAAGTATCAGGGTATATAGGCCATTATGTGGGATATTCATCCAGAGATTATAGAGGCTCTAATATCTGAGGATTATGCATAATACTTCCTCTTACATCCATTCCCATAGATATCTAGTCTTGATGAGCCAATTCCAATGTTAGATGATGAGGAGAGGGTAGTAGTACATGGATGCAGGTGGAGGCGAGATGGAGGAGATGAGGAGGAGGAGGCAGAGAGCAGTGATGATGGGGATGGATATGGAGGTGGAGTTGATGGTGGAGATGATGAGGGTAGAGATGTAGGTGGAGGTGATGGTAGTGGAGGAGATGAGGGTGGTGTAGGGCCCATGATAGATGTACACAACTTTAGAGTTCCTCAGAAGAGGCGATCACTGGTAGCTACAACATAGTAGGATGTATAGATTAGTTTTCCCTCATAGTAGAAGTAGACTCAGATTGTTGCCTTACAGGTGCAGGTCCAAACATTACAGGGGCAGTTAGCATAGATACAGGGACTGCTTCAGGTATAGGTACAGGTGTAGACGTAGGCACATGCAAAGATTTCCACTCTTACTACCGAGAGGGACACCTTGAGGTAGTGGGTAGAGCAGGTAGAGGGTGTGGCCAAGAGACTACAAAGGGATGAAGAGGGCACGGGTACAACCAAATACTTTTGAAAGGTATGATGCACTACTTGGGAGGTTGAGTACTATAGACTGAGATATCATGAGGCAGTGCCTATAGAGCATCGGGTCAGCTATACTGAGTCTACTAGATCAAGACACACTCATACTAGGACTACTAGTAGGGGTGTTACATAGCCACTTTTAAGAGATCCAGGGGTTGGGACATCAGGTGTAGTAGGGGTACAAAACCAACACCATCTGGGGGGAGCACCACATAGCTTCATGATTATCATATGAGATGTACTTGAGACTAATGTATACATTTATGAAATAATTCCATTTTTTTTTTTTATGATGTATCTTATTACATATTTGGATATCATTGTACACTTGACATTGTTATTTTGAGGTTATATGATATGTGGCGATGATTGATCTATGTGTATATGTGATTTATGATGGATGTCTATGATGGATACCTATGATGGATGCATTTAATTTATGCTTTATGATGCTTATATGATACTTATGTGATACTTATGTGATGCTTATGTGTGTATGTAATGATGATATGATGATGTATGAATGATGATTCAATATGCTTTATGGATCATGATTTATGCTATGTGAGATGGATTTTGATTATACAATTGATATGTGATGTTTATGTATGCTTCATGTAATGATTATGGATGCAATGATGATATGATTATTTATGAATGACGATGTATAGATGCTCCTATGCATGATGCTTTTATACCATGTCACATTTCTCAACAATTTTTTCTTGGAAATCTTACTTTGTTGGATATGTCTTTCAATCCTCTTAATAAACCATTTTCTTAATGCAACTATATGAAATGATTTTGATCTTGGAAATATTACTCTACTGGATATGTCTTTCAATATTCTTAATGGACCATTTTCTTAGTGCAAATATATGAAATGATTTTGATCTTAGGAATCTTACTCTACTGGATATGTCTTTCAATCTTCTTAATGGACCATTTTGTTAATGCAATTATATGAACTGATTTTGATTATGCAAGTGAGATGCAATGCACTTCTTTTTGTTTTTTTTTATGTGGATACTATGATGTAATGTATGGATCCATGAATGATGTGATAATGCACATATGATATGAGAATGATTTATAATGTATGCAAATGATTATGCAACTACATGAGAATGATATGTTTTTTTTTAGTGTCAAATGTACTCAATCCATTAATGATAGAGATAGCATCATTGTGAAATTGTTCCAGCCTTGGAAAACCCATAAATATAGATGCAAAACTAACATGAATTCAATCTAACTTAACATGCAAATCTAATATGCAAATGTTGTCATCGTAATAGTTGATTTTTTGTGCTTTTTATCATCATTGAGCCTTTAAAATGTTGAAAGTGTGTACAAGCATTGATGGTATAATTATACCATGATGACCTGAGTATTACTTCCATGATTTTTGATATTTCAAGTTAACACAAACATATAGGTATAATTAGACCGAGATGACCTGAGCATTTCTTGTGTAAATAGACAAGAGTTGATTGTGTTCCTATGCACATTTAGAATGTCATCAGTGATACTTTGTAGGCATGTCTCATTGACAATTTTTCCGCGGTAGTAGTGATTTACTCACATACAATAGACAAAGAAAAATCCTTAACCCTTCTATCTCTAGTTCAATACATCATCAAGGCGCTCCAAACATATGATGACAAAAATCAAAGTAAAACAGTTGAAAATTCATGCCAAAGTGATAAAACCATGATTCAGAAGTAACATCATCTATTTAAATTTGTTTTGTTTCAATTGATTTTGTTGTTTATTGTTTCATATGGATGATATTTAATGATTGTGATTGATGTTCAATGTTAAGGGTTTTACTTTGATTGTTGTGTTGTTTGTTGTGTTGTGTGACTATTTTTTTATTTGTTGGTTTAAAGCTCAATTTTCTTACCCTAGTGAGTTTAGGATTTTTACCCTAGTCTAAGATGAGAGAGATGACCGCCAGTAAATTATATGTCACGTTTTTCCAGTAGTAGGTATAATGGTGAATGAAAATGGTTGACATGATCAAATAGATGGAAAAAGAATGTATATCAATATCACTTGTTTACTTGAGTTTTCACTACTTGTTTTTTATTACACTTTTTCCAAATTTATGATTTTTGACTTTTTTTTAGTTCACTTTTTTTATATTTTTCATTTTTAAATTTTTTTAAAATTTTTTATTTCATTTTCTTTTTTATTACCAAGACACTTGTTTTCAGGGTTTTCATCAAAGGTAACCATTTTTTTAGGACATTTTTGATATTTTTTTAGGACTTTCTTGATGCATTGGATGAATCAGAGTATAGGACATCTTAAAGAAATGGAGTTGTTGATGGGTTCTTGAACAAAATACCCATAATTTGTAGACAAGCGATATGCTTTGATCCAAAAGCCCGATACAACTTCTAAAAGTGACCCTGGCCGGTTTGGGACACAGAATTTACCTTCCTCTATCCCATAATAATGATTATGGGCATTTTCTTTCGGGACAAGTCATGACAGAAGCGTTCTTGGTTTTCATGATTGTAACTCTTGGCATCCCGCTGTGATAGGCTTTGGGTGATCAAAAGAGTGATGATGACATTCATCCAATAGTTCCAACTCTTTTATCCTAGATACTCTATAATCCTCATCTGAAATGATCCCATTTAGTGACGCCTAAAGTGATGGTAGCTCAACCTCAATAGGTAGAATGGCCTTTGATCCATAGACTAGGGAATAGGGTGTGGCTCTTGTCGGGATGTGGATGCTAGTTCGATACGCCCATAGAGCAGGGTTCAGTTGAATGTGCCAACCACGTCTAACATCGTGGATGGTTTTCTTCAGGATTTTCAAGATGGTTTTGTTTGAGGCCTCTTCCTTGTTGTTTCCTTGTGGATAGTATGGTGTAGAAAACTGATGTTGGATATGAAACCTTTCACAAAGTTCTTGGAAATCCTGATTCTTGAAAGGTTTACCGTTGTTAGTGAGAATGGACTGAGGAATGCCATACCGATAGATGATGTAATTCAAGATGAAGGATGCAATTTGTTTTCTTGTGATGGTGGTCAAAGGAACAACTTCAATCCATTTTGAAAAGTACTATGTGGTTGTGATGATGAACTTGTGTCCATTAGAAGATGACAAATGTATCTTGTCTACAAGGTCAAGTCCCCATTGAAAAAATGGATGTGTTGATGAAAATGGTTGTAGCTCTTGTGCTGGTGCATGTATCAGGTTTCCATGAATTTGAAAGTTTTAGCACTTCTTGACAAATTGGAAAGACTCCTTCTCCATATTCAGCTAGTAATACCCCAAACGCAAGAGTTTCTTAGCGAGAGTTAGTCCACTTGAATGAGTTCCACATATACCTTCATGAACCTTGCACAAAGGGGTTTCAACTTCATTACGTTCTAGACACTAAAGGATAGTACCATCAAGACCTCGTCATTAAATTACATTGGCTATCAAGGTATGTCGAGCTGCTTGTCGAATAAAGTTGCATTTATGGTTTCAGGATAGATTAGGTGGTAGGGTGTTGTCCCTAAGATAGATGTAGATCTTCCCATAGGTTGATGATTCAACATCGACTAAATGGCATATGACTTGGGATTCAAAGTTATCATAGGTAAAGTTAAACACTTGTTCCACCATGAACTTATAACAGGCTTGTTTTTTAGGTATCTATAGGAGAGAGGCAATGGTTGCCATAGCATCAGTAACTTTGTTGTCACCTCTGGGAATCTACTCAAATTTGATCTCCATAAAGTAATTTTTGAAATCATCGACCATTCTTTTATATGGCATCAATTTATCATCTTTTTCCTGGTAATCATCATTCACCTAGTTTATGATTAGTTGGGAATCACCACAAACATGCAACTCTATGATTTTCCATTCGACTGCTAAACTTTGATTCCAATGATCAATGCTTCATACTCGGTTGTTTTTTTGGTACAAGGGAACATTAACCTGTATGAATTTGGAATCGTGTGTCCTTGAGGCATGATAAATAGGATTCCAGATCCTAATCCATGTTGTTTGTAAGATCCATAATGTATAACATCCATTGTTGTGTTGACACTATAAGGACACTAGCATTTGGAAACTCAATGTTCATGGGATCATCATCTTGTAATGGTTCTTCAGCTAGTTGATCCGTTATGGCTTGACTCTTGATTGATTTCTTGTCCACATATTGGATATTTGGCTAGTATTGCTATCAAGGCAGCTTTGCTGAGTAGATACTTAAATGGATTAATTTTTGCTGAGTTTGATGGTGTGAGTTAACATGTAGTGTCTTAGTTGTTGAGTATCAAATACTACTGCCAGACATGCTTTTCCAATGAATGTGTAATTGATCTCATGGCCATTTAGTGTTATGTTGATATAATAAATAGCCCTTTCATTTCCTATGAAATCTTCCTGTGCCAGTAGAGCGCCCAAAGATAACCTTTGTTATGTAGAGTAATAATAGTTTTCCTTCAGTTGGTGGTACCACTATGGGTGGTGACATTAGATACTATTTTAGTTGATTGAAAGTTGCTTCACACTTTTTTATCCCATTTGAAATCAACATTCTTATGTAATAAATGATTAAAAGGATGATTTTTATTTGTTAGTTGCATAATGAACCTCCTGATAGATTGGACTTGTCCTTGTAAAGATCTAAGTTGACTGATATTTTTAGGAGGCATCTCCATGATGGCTTTGAATTTCACATGATCCACCTCAAATCCTTTAGCTAATACAATATATCCCAAAATTTTAGTTGATGTCACACCAAATACACATTTCTTGGGGTTTAACCTTACATTGAATTTCTCCAACTGAGTGAAGATTTTGTTTAGGATTTCTAGGTGTCCCACTCCATTGTAGATTTTTTCCAATGAGTCATCTATGTAATCCTCCATAAAGGTGTGCATCATATCATGAAAGATAGGGGTCATTGCATGTTGATAAGTAGCCCCAACATTATTCAACCCAAAAGACATGATGTTCCAATAAAAAGTACCCCATGGACATGTGAAAGTAGTTTTCTCTTGATCCTCTGGTGCTATTTTGATATGGTTGTAACCTAAAAATATTTCCATGAGTGATAACATTTCATGTCCAACTGTCAAATCTACGATGATATCAATGTTAGGCAAAGGAAAGTCGTCTTTCGGGTAAGCCTTATTAAGATCTCTGAAGTTTGTACATATCTTGATGTTGTGGTCGGGTTTTGAAACTAGTATAATGTTGGAGATCCATTCAACATAATCAATTGGACAAATAAATCTTGCATCTAGTAGTTTCTTTAATTCAACTTGCACTAACAAGGTGATATGTGGATGCATTTTTCTCAACTTTTTTTTCACTAGTTTCACTCTAGGTGGTAGTGATAAATGATGCATGATAAGTTATGTATCTATGCCCAACATGTCAGCGTAGGACCAAGAAAAGTTGACTTGTCTCTCTTCAAATAATTTAATGAAGCTTGGTTTTTCTTCCTCTGTCATAGATGCTGCTAGATGTAGGGTCTTCACTATTTTAGATGTGCCAATGTTGATGGGTTTCGTGGGTTCAACCAGCACTGAAGATCTCTCATTATAGTGTTCAAGAAGAGTGTCAAATCTTCCATCTCTTGATGCATCATGGAGGTTTTCACCTTGAGATGCGCTCTTTATTTTTACATTTTCTTAATCTAATACTGCCATAAAATGACCCTTTCACCATTAGATCTATTTTTTATATTCATTTTGTAGCTGGAAGATTTGGCATTGCCCTTGTTTGAAGCTTCGTTATGAGATTCACTGGTGGAAAAATTTTCATGATCATCCGAGCAAAGAAAATTCATAATGGTGTCATCATTTGGAAATAAAGGTATGCCAAGCAACTTAGTTTGGTCCCAGTCAATTACTTCAGGGTGTACCAATGGCAAGGAATCGTCATATTGGCTAAGGTAAAAAGGGGTAAGTGTCATGATGACAACATCATCAAAGTGTCTGATGGCAATATTGAGGTCCATGATGTTACTCAAGTATCTATCTCACTTGAATTCTGATCGTCTTCACTTGAGTCATCGATATGTTGTGATCCAAAGTAAAATGGTCTAGAACTCGAGCTTTCTCTCTCCACATGTGTTGGTACATAATTTTGTATTACATCAATTTCTTTATCATGACAAGACTCTTCAGAGAGGAAATCCCATTCACACTCATTGGAATCCATTTCAGAGCTATCTCTCAATTGAAGGATTCTCTCAACAACATGTTGCTTGGTTTCTTCTTTTGAATTTTCTCTATATCCTAGCCCTTTTTTTCCTTTGAATTGATTATGGTAGGTTGTATTTGTTCTACGATACCTTCTTTTCTTTTGCCATCAGGACCATTTCCCTTATATCCCATCTTCTCTAGTTATTGTAAAATCTTTTCCATATGGTTTTGTTATCACATTGGAAGTTGATACTTGTGATGCTTCTCCATCCTTGTACAACCAGTTTAAAACATCCTTGTCTTCTGATTCATCCACTAAAGTGCTTGCTTTTACAAACTTTGATCAAAGAGTGTTGTTGGTTATGTGGATTGTTGTTTTGATGTGGATGGCTACCCATATGACTTAGGAGAAGATAGTAGCTATGAAAGACATAATGATTGCTCAAATGAATATTCCCCCATGCCTTTGTCTTTCAAATGGATCTTTTCATCCTATTTTCATAAGGTGTTGAGTTGACTTCCATGAATTGATGGAGTAGAATCATTGATACCTTTGTCTTTTAACTGAACCTTTTCCTCAAGTAGATTTGATGAAGAGCTGATTTGACTATCCTTTTTTGATGAACTAGGAGTGATGGGTTCCCTATTATGTGGTACAAAGGAGTCTTGGACTGATTTAAGTGTGTTGCAATATTGGGGGCTATTGGAATTAGCTAAAATAGTCATCTCCTACCCATTGAAAGGAAATTTCAAACACTAGTGATACATTGATGACACTGCTTGCATCTTGTGAATCCAAGGATGTCCCAAAAGTATATTGTATGTTAACTCCTTGTCCAACACTTGGAAAATTATATCTTTGACAATTGGTCCCACTTGAATTGGTAAGACAATTAATTCTTGGGAGGATCTCTCTTCATCATCATTGGATTTTATAGTGATCTTTCTTCTAGCATCAATCCAACATTTTCAGAATATCCAAGTGTATAGATAAGTTTCAAAGTACAAATATTTAGGCCAGCTCCACCATCTATTAGAACCTCAATGTGGAGGGCAGTTTTATGCAGATGGTTCATGGATACATCGTCATGTTCGGAAAATGATAAGCAACACGATTTGCGGTCAAGTGTCCCACCATAGCTTGAAACTAGAAAACTTCCAGATCATTTGGTACTGTGGTGGCTACTAGAGCTTGTTTTAGGATTTCTTTGTGAGCTGGTGAGATTTTGAGGAGTTCCAATATGGATATTTGAGCTGGTATTTTCTGCAATTGATCAACTATGTTGTATTGAGTTGCAGAGGCAATAGTTGCTTTGGATGCAGAAAAGGAAACCCCTTTCAATGTTACCTTAGCTTTCCCTCTTGTGGTTGCGTTGACTAGTTGGGAATCATGTTTTCCTTTGATTTTAATGACATTAATTTGATTGTCACTTGCAGCAATGTTTGTGATCAAAATTTTGGTACAATGACATTAATGCAATTTGATTTGGTGTTGATATCATGAAAATGAGTTTTAGTTGTAACAAGTCTTTGTTCGTGCTCAATTAGGATGTCATCAATTGGATTATCAGGTGCAATAATGTCTTTTTGGTCCTTGATTTTGATGTCCTTGGTTTGATCTTCCACTACTTCAATATGGAGAATGGTAGAATCATAAACATAGTTCACATTTTTTCCTTTGGTGTTTGATGAAGAGGACTCCCCCTTTTCATAGTTTGGCAAAGGATTATTGAATGCTCTCCATGATCATTGTTTTGTTGGGGTCCCTTCTACAAATATTTTCTTTTATCAAATGTTCAATTTTATGCATTCAATTTGGTTTATGTCCTTTGTTCTTGTGAGAGTCCATGATAATGTGCATCATTGACCATGAAGTTTAAATTTCAGTTCCCAATTTCTTTCCTCACAATTGCAAGGTTGTAACCTTGGCTGCAAAACTCCTTTAATGCTAATTCTAATGACTATCCCAAGGGTGTGAATCTTCTTCGATTTGATGATGTTTGGTATGATGGTGGTTTAGATTCAACATTACATTGATTGTTGTTTTGATTGGTGTTTTGGTTGGTGTTTTGATTGTTAGTTGGATTATTGTTTTGATTGGTTTTGGTTGTAGCTACTATCAAGTTAAATAGTGGTTTGGCATTTTGTGTTTCAGTTGAAGCATCATTGTTACCAGCATTCTTGTTTCTTTTCCAAAACTTTGGTTTATCATTGTTGTTGTAATTATTATAAGAGTTTGTTGAGTTGTTTTCATTGTAAATTTTTTGTGACTCCTCTTTTGACCAAAGCTTCTTTGATTTTGATTCCATTCTCAATCATTTTCTCAAAGGTAGGTGGAAATTGCAATTTTAATCTATAACTCATCTCATCATTTAGATTTCCAATAAAAATTTCCATCTTTTCCTTTTTCGGTATGGGACAAGAATATCTTGCAAAAAACTTTCTCCATCTTTGCAAAAATGTGAGGAATGATTCACCCTTTTTCTATTTCATATTGCAAAGGTCTTTCATTGTTATCTCATGTTGGATGTTGTAGGAGTATTGGGTGATGAATTTATTAACGAGTTCTTCAAAATTTTTAATTGTTGGTGCAATTTTGGAGAACCATTCCAAGCATTGTCCACCAAGGCTACATGGAAACAATCTCATCAAGTAAGTTTCCTCGGGTGCAAATTCAAGACTCATGGTTCTAAATTCCCTCACATGATCTATTGGATTTGCTTTACCATTGTATTTATCATACTTTGGGAATTCACAATGTTTGGGAAAAGGAATCATGTTGACACTTTGATCTAAAGGGTATGGACAAATGTCTTGTAGCAAGTATCATTTTGTGGTTCCCCTTTGCATGTGTTGAATCTACTGTTGGTGGTTTTTCATTTGATGAGTTAAGAAAACCACTACAATCTATATTTGATGGATCATTTTCAATCTTTTTAGGTGCTCTTTTCAGCTAGTTAACATCAAAGTCATGTGGAAGTTTGATACCTTGATTAGCTAACATTAGGAAGTATTTTTCCCCATCTCTTTCAAAAATATTTTCTAGGAACTTGTGGAAATTTGGATCTTGTTGAGAATGTTGGATGTATTCCTCAGTTATTTCCTCACCTTCAGTGTTGTGGACATTATGAA
>VDFB02097940.1:0-12758 GCA_007258455.2 Sequoia sempervirens
GAAGTACCTGAACGGGCTTGGCGAGGTTGTCACACACGCCGCGTATGGGATAGGTCTGCCATCAGCTAGCGACCTACGTCGCTATATTGAAGAAGAAGCTGTTGTGGCTTGGCTACCATTTCTTAGCGGATTCCGCCTGCAGACCCATGGCCAGCATCAGCAAAGGGTTACCCAAACCCTACACTTCCTGTTCAGGAGCTACAACGTGATACCCTTCTACGACATAGAATGGTATACTGACTTCAGGGACTTGGTGTATCCACCACCGACTACGGCCTTGTTGAATGATGCTGCCAGTGCTGCCGAGGAGCCTGTGGACGAGGAAGAGGCGAACGTTGCGGTGAATGCGTCGGTTGCTGCCAACCATTCATGTGGATAGATAAACCCCTTGCCTTCCTGCCTGCTGATATAACATACTTGCTTTAGATAAGCCTGATAAAAGGCCGCTGTATATATAGTATGTTCTAATACTTGTACATTTTGAAAAATTGGCATTCATGCCATTTTGTAACCCAGGAACATATATATATAAATATATACGTCTCTCTTTTTAAAAGAAAACTATGCTCCCTTTGCTTCTGTGTTTAATTTTTCTGGGTTTGCAAATCTTTCGTGCTTTTTCTCCTTTTATGAGTATATTTTGTACTTAAGAAATTCCGGTGTTTTACCCGCTAATGACGATGAGCAAATGCGTAACAAGACAACTGACTAGCAAAAGAATAGGCCAAAAACAGGAAAGGAAACAAAAGCGTTATTTACAACTGTACAGGGTAGAGCATTTTGCCTAATGGAATAACTTCAGATGAATCCCATTGACGGGGATTCCTAACGGCTCCTGTTCCATGTTTTCCAGCTCAAAAGCGTTGTGTTGCATGCACCGAATGATTTTGAAGGGTCCCTCCCATAGGCTATCAAACTTACCGTGCTGACCTGGCTTTGCGGCCCTGCTGTCATATTTCAGCACTAAGTCTCCACTTTTTAGGCCTTGGTCGGAAGCCTTTTTGTCAAACCACCGTTTGACCACCTGTTGACGGTTTGTCATCGCTATTAGGGAATTCTCCCTTTTTTCTTGTACTTCCAGTAGTTCGGCAAGCCGAACCTCCATGGCATCATTTAGTTCTATCTCAAGAGATTTCAATAACTGTATCGCCGGGATCTCCATAGAGATAGGTAACAGCGCTTCTTTCCCATATACTAGCTCATAGGGCGAAGTCTTGAGGACTTGTTTAGGAGTTATGCGGTTAGCCCAGAGTGCTTTTCGGAGATTTTTATGCCATTCCCTCTGGTGTTCTGAGCCAACCTTTTTGAGGAGTCGGACTAAACTTTTGTTTGTCGACTCGGCTAGGCCATTTCCCTGTGGATAATAGTTTGATGATGTTTTAAGGAATATGTCATTTTTTAATGCAAAGTGACATACCTTTGTGCCTACAAATGCTCTAGCATTGTCCGAAATGATTGTCTTCGGAGGGCCGAACCTTGTCACCAGAGCCTCGAGGAAGTCCACAATCTCTGCTTCCGTCGCCTCCTTAAGGGGAATAGCCTCCGCCCACCTTGTGAAGTAGTCTGTAGCAGTCAGAATCCATTTATGTCCGGCACTAAAAACCGGGTTGATCATTCTGATAAAGTCCAGGCCCCATTGCGCAAATGGTTCATCCGCCACAATAGGTTTGAGGGGCATTGCTGAATTCTTCCTTCTGTCGGAGAAGAACTGACATTTTTTACAAGTTTTTACCAGAGAGTAGGAATCATTGAAAAGTGTAGGCCAATAATATCCAGCCCGTAGGACCTTGATGGCGGTAGTTTTAGCGGAGAAATGTCCGCCATCGTCGCTATTGTGAAATGCGTCGAGGATCCTCTGTGCCTCCCCCAAAGTAACGCATCGTAGGAGCACACCATTAAAATTCCTTTTGAAAAGAACTCCTTCTATCAGCATGTATCCGCAATTCTGAAGGTGGTAATACCTTCTTTTTTGGGATGAGAGGCTTGGCAGATACTTTTCGATTCGCATGAAGTTCATTCTATCTTTCAGCCAATCATCCTCCGATCCCGATCCATTTATCAAGACAAGCTCTGGCTGTTCCTCTTTAGCAGGCATCTCCTCGTCCCGTGCCATATACTCACACAGTCCTCTGCCTTTGACAGTCTTGGTAGGCCTGACCTCGATGTCATACTCTAGGATCTTGGTGATCCAATTAGCCCTTTTTTCTGTGATCTCTCCCTCCATGATGTATTCCCGCACACTAGAATGTGCGACATATACCAGAACTTTGTTGCAGGAAATTAGATGGCGGAACTTTTTAAGTCCCTTTACTATTGCGAAAGCCTGTCTTTCAACGAAGTTATAATTCGCCTCATAATCCTTTAAGGTTCGGGAATAGAACGCAACTGGATGCTCTCCCTTTCCTTCTCTATCCTTTTGAGTCAGAACAGTAGCGATACTGGACTTACTACTGAAGGCATACATTATAAAATCTTTGTGTTGATCTGGATTGATTAACACCGGGGCTGAGGAGATCGCTTCCTTGACCTTTTCAAATGCCCCCCGAGCCTCTGTTGTCCACTTGAAAGCTTGATCCTTTTTCAGCATTAGGGTGATCGGCCTAATTATTCCCGCAAAATCGGAAATAAATTTGCTGACGAAATTTACTTTGCCCAGAAAAGACTGGACACCTTTCTTATTTACTGGAAGGGGAAGCTCCCTTATAGCCCTTACTCGTTCGGGGTCAATAGAAATACCTTCCTTAGACACAACATGCCCTAAGAGTTTACCCTGAGGTACTCCGAATACACATTTCTTTGGATTTAGGGAAATCCCGAACTCCTGGCACTTTTGAAAAACCAACTCCAGATGATCGAAATGATCATCTTTAGATTTAGAAAACACAGTAAGGTCATCCAAATAGATTAGGATAAACTTATTGATCAGTTCGCTAAATGCGACGTCCATAGCTCTCTGGAAAGTTGCCCCTGCATTAGATAAACCGAAAGGCATTTTAGCATATGCAAATGTTCCCCACTTGGTGGTGAACGTAGTCTTGTGCTGATCTTCTTCTTTTACTCGGATCTGGTTATAGCCAGAGAAGCCATCCAGCAGAGAGAACATTTCTGATCCTGCGACAGTTTGGAGGATTGATTCCATAGAAGGCAACGGATAGTGGTCTTTTAGAGATGCTCTGTTCAGGTCTCGAAAATCCACGCATAAGCGGATATCACCATTCTTCTTTCGGACTGGCACCAGGTTTGATACCCAAGTACTATGTTTGATTGGGAAGACAATGCGTGACTCAATGAGCTTGGTTAGCTCTTGTGCCATCAAGGCTTCAACTTTAGGGTTGACTGGCCGCTGCTTTTGTCAGACTGGTTTCGCACCTTCTGTTAGCTCAATAGTATGTTGGATGATGCCAGGATCATAACCTTCCAGATCATCGTAAGACCAGGCCACAACTCCATATTTTCCGCAGAAACCGATAAGTCTCTCTCTTTCTTGCTGTGAGACATCCTTTCCGACTCTAAGATTTTTGCCGTCGGAAACCCGAAGATTTTCATAATCGCTTTTGTCTGCCACGAATTTCCGTTTATCATTTCGGGCGTCACTACAATCAAATTTTTTTTCGAGAGTAACCAATCCTTTCGGAAGCTTATTTGACTTTAGCTGCATAATTTGTCCTTCGTAGGCCTCGGCGATCTTTGGTTGGAGTTGATCGGCAAATTCCCCTGAGTGTTGAATAAACGAGGCGATGTGTTCATCGCTCTCAAAGACTTGCCAACTTTGGTCATTGTCGGGTATTGCTGGTCGAACAAGCACTCGCACTGAATATTTGTTCCGAAGCAAGTCGGAGACAGGATCAAACTGAGCACCGATTACCGCCATGCGATCTGCATCGCCATTCTGTGCTCGGGGAATGGTCAGGATGTTGAAGGCTTCAAAACTTTCTACAAGGTCCCAGATTCGATGCCGATAGGATCTCATGCGGATATTCTTTGCTGCAGAAATTCCTCGGACCTGATTAACTACCAGTTCGGAATCTCCGAACACAATCAATTGCTTGATACCCATTCGTTCCACTAGGCTTAGGCCTTGGACTAGCCCTTCATATTCAGCCTCGTTATTTGAACAGGTGAATTGGAATTGGAAAGACCTCAACAACTTTTCATTCTGTGGGGATATTAGACATACCCCTGCTCCAGCTCCAACTTTGCTTCTTGCTCCGTCAAAATACAATGTCCACAGCTCACTTGCTTGGTCATTGTCGGGTTCTTTGACGACCTTTGGAAGAACTTGGTCTTCATCATAGATCACATATGTGCCTAATCCGGTAGCATGATAATTTCCAAAAGGATCATTGTTTATATGTTCACTCAACAAAGCGTCTTCCTTATCGCTTCGGTCTCCACTCACTTTCTCCTCTTCTAGCAGTTCGACATTGTACATGTCCTGCTTAGTGATGGAGGTATGTGCGGCTTCAAAGTTAATCAGGGCCTCATTCGCCACATGTTCAGAATGCAAAGTCTCTGATTCTATCTTCATCTTTGCGCCATGTTTGGTCCTAAGTATTAGATGTGACCAATCTAAAGACAAATATTCGCCCACCTTCGAAGTTAACTCTCGAGAAAGACAAAGACCAAACATTGGTGGAACATCTATGATCACTGTATCTTGCAGGACCGTGATACTTGGACAAACAAATAGAGTTAGCGGAAGTGCTTTGATGACACCCACAGTATCTACCTTATTTCCATCTAGCTGCATCACCCCTTTCTTCATAGGTTTGTAGCTGAGTCCCAAGGCTTCGGCTATCAGTTTTGGCATAACTGTTGTACTAGTGCCAGAATCAATCATAGTGTTGTGTAATAGCTTTTCCCCTACAATGAGGGTCAAGAAGAAGGGTTGAGGTTTTGGCCTACCTCCGCCTTCCATATGGGATTCCTTTGCTTTGTCTGTAACAACCTTAGCCTGTGGCATTTGATAAACTGCCTCAGTACTGGCTGAAGGCTTGGTTAGTGCTGGGTCCATCTGTTGCTGAAGCGCCTTTTGGAGTATAGTTTTCTATTCCGAGATAGCTAGAATGTCCCATAAAGACACATTAGCTGGTGATTTCTTCAACTGCTCCACCACATTAAAAGGTGAGGATCTAAGAGATTTCTGCTCCTTTGCTTTTGTTATAATGATTTCCTTCCGCGGTTGAGAAGACAAAGAGACGGTCGGTGCGCCAGGAATTTGATCCGAAACATCTTTGCATTGCGGGTTGTCCAAAAGTGAGACAACAGGCTCACCGGTGTATCTCCTCTTGGAGTGTGTGTTATAGTTAGACTGTACCTGTGGCATTTCGGCTGTGGGCGAGTCATTTGCAAACACCATTTCCTCATCTTCCATCCATGAGAAGAGCGCATGATCAGGAACAATATCAGACTCTTGCTCTAAGGACATTCCCTGTGTTTGCGCAGTAAGGACCGCGTTCTCCATTGCCGAGGCGTATGTGTATTCTCCATTCTCTGTCGCAACACCTTGACTACGTTGCTCTGCTATCCTTTGTTGTAAGTTGCCACGCGGACAATTTCGGGGCATATGTGCATCATTGCAAGGGAAGCACCATGGATTGATGTCATCAATAAGATTGTTCTATCCTGCGGTCAATTCTCTACTAGAACTTGGCGATGCACCTGCTAGTGGTGTAGGCACCAGAATGATTTGGTTTATAGCCGCCGTTGGTGAATTAGTGCGAGGCGCATTCTGATATTGATTTTGATGATAGGTAGGCCGCCCACCTTGATAGTTTTGATATGCAGGTCGTGGAGGAATTGCTTGGTTCCGCTTGAGAGTTGTTATATCGTTCGCCATAGTCCGCAACATCTCCTTGAGGTCACCCATCTCATCTTTTGGAGGACCCGATGTAGAGGCCAAATTTTTAGGAGCAGCTGTATATGAATACGCTGACTGGGGAGTCGCTGGCGCACTGGTCGACACAACCTCTTGTGCTACGTCCGATATCTCAGGAAATATCGGCATAACAGGTCAAGGAGGCAATTTCCCACAGTCTATCAAGTGATTCTCTGCTTTGATAGCGGTGGCAGATGCATCTGGTAAAGTGGCTCCTCCCAAAGACTTGATCATCATAGAAATGTTGGGATTGATGGACTTCAGATAAAACATGAACGCCAATTCTGGAGTCGGGCGGATAGTTACAGGAATCCTCCGCCAACTTGAGTGAAATTGGGCATTGAAGTCCGTCAGAGCCTCCTGGGGTGCTCGTTTGATGACAGATAGCTGATAATATAGCGAAGAACGATCTCTGTCATTTGAAAACCTCTCATAGAATGGATCTTCGAGGTCATCCCAAGTGCGAATGCTGTTAGGAGTCAATGTTCAGTACCAATCCAGAGCTTTGCCTTTGAAGGACGCAGTAAGGAGCCTCAGGGCTACATTTTGTGCTGTGATACCATGTACCAGACATACATCCGCTACATCCTACAAATGCTCTGCTAGAGTTTTTGTGTTATCTCCAGAGAATTTAGGAAGAGCTTTCAGGGCCGAAACCGGGATAGCGCCCCACACGGCAGGCGCTACCGGAGCTACCAGGGGACTTCTAGCATCCCATGCCACATAATTTCTGTTTGCGGTTAGCAACATGGTGAGAGGAAAGGGTGGTGGGAATGGAACTGTTGCTAACTGATTTGCGGCTTGTACTGTCCCTAATGGAGGCACTAGTAAACCTGGGTTACTTTTAGTCTGGGATCTAGTTATAGGTCGATGGCTCATACACCCTTCTTTAAGACAATTTCATTAGTTTGAGTCCCACCGGGCATGCCAGAAAAAGGGTAAAACTGTTGACGCCAAAATTTGACGAGGTAATAGTGCCTTATGGGAAACTCAGTTCAAGGGGGACCCTTTCCGCCGAACTGAGTGACCTCTGGGTTTTAAAGAAGTTGACTTCTTCTATAATGGGTTTTTGGAAAGGGAAAAGGAAACAGATATAATAAAGCAAATTTAAATCTAAGGCGATGCGCCAAAGCCTTCTGATAGGCATGATAAATCATAGACTTGAGGGCCTGAATGTTATTGCTATGTTCTAAAACATCAGAAACTTAAAGCTATAGCATAAACAATTCATTTAATTGACATAAAAGTATCGCATACATTCTCACTGCTAAGAAGAGTCATTAAGACATGGTTTAGGTAAGCAAGTTTGTATTCAATGCATAGAAGTCCCTTCAAATGAAATGCTTAAGACCATAAGGAGCACAGTTTACAGTTTAAACAAAACATGAAAACAGAAAGGCCGAATAATAGGCACAGTCTGAAAGTTTCTTGTGAATAAACATGCAAAAGAGGCCTGGTGTCTCTTGCTAAAAACCAGTATTCTTTCTAAAATCTTGGACCTTTGTCTTCTTGACAGAGAGAGTATATATAGCTAGAGAGAAAAAATTCCCACCGCTTTGGAAGCTGTAACAGAAAAGATTCCCAATCTCCTGCAATGATGCCCGAATCAGAACATTCCCAATGCCGTTATAACAGCAATCAGTTAGAACCTAGCATCCAGTTGATTGGTTGCAGGCGTGCCCTTTGTAATGATGGTAGCGGTTCGAACCAAGCCTCGAGGTGACAAGTGCCATCTACCGCCTCAGAGAACTATGATGACCAGCGCCTGATAACACAAACCCGCTTTGCCAGCCCACAGCCTGCTTCGATGATCAGTGAAAGGCACGCGGCAGCACGTCGCGGCCCGAATGAGAACTCCTCCTTTAGCTGCCGAAAGATTGCGAAGAAGCGACACGTGTTCGAAGGGTCAAATGCTATGCTGAGGTGGGGAGGAAGCTGTGTGAACTAGATCCGAAAGACGCTTGGCAGCGTTTCGGAGCCCGCTACCTTTTATCTCCTTGCTGTATTGAAAAGGTTGCGAAATTCTGCCATGTGGCTGAAGGTAGGGCCCGCTGTGAAATAGAGAAGGCCAGCAGAAATGTTTCGCAGTCGGCAGCTGCATATTTTATCCCCGCAAGGAAAGCTTGCGATACACTGCCACGTATCGAGATGTGGGCCCCTCTGACAATCTTAGGAGTGCTGGACCGTTGTGGAAGGCATAGCGACCCGAAGAAAATATAAAGCAACAAAATAAGAATCCCCGTGGGTGAGACACGTGGACGCCCAGCGCAGCACTTCAGGACCCGAAAGGGAAGCCGCTAGCCCAAGTTGCGAAGTGAAAAATGCGCAAGGGGGAAGATCAAAATCTGCCGGGAAGCCGAACAACTTGGAGACGCACAGGCCGGCACACGAATATCAACAAAAGGAACCCGAAGGGAGCTGTTGAATCTTATTTTAACAGTACCAAACAAGTTGTCAGGAATCCTTCAATTGAGAGAGATAGTTTTGAAATAGACTCCAATGAATCTGAATGGGATTCCCTCTGAAGAGTCTAGTCCTTGATAAGGAGATTGATGTGGTACAAAAGTATACACCAACATGTACGAAGAGATAGAGCTCGAGTTATCGACCACTTGAAATTGGATCACAGAATATCGATGACTCAAGTGAAGACGATCATTCTTCTAGCGAGATAGATACTTTAGAAGAGGGTAACATCTCAGACCTCAATTTTTCCATTGGACATTTTGACGACATTGCCATCATGATGCTTACCCCTTCTAACCTCAGCCAATCTGACAATTCCATGCCATTAGTACACCCTGAATTGATTGACTGGGACCAATCTGAGTTTTTTGATCTACCCACCTTCTCGAATGATGACACCATCGTCAACTTCCTTTGTTCTGATAACCTTGAAACATGTTCCATCATTGAATATCATAATGAAACTTCAGACAAGGGGAGTGCCAAATCTTCTAGCTACAAAATGAATACCAAAAGCATATCTAATGGTGAAAACCATTTAATGGCACTATTAGATCCAGAAAAAAGTAAGAACAAAGAGCGTATCTCAAGGTGAAAACCTCTTCGAGGCACCGAGAGATGGAAGATTTGACACTCTCCCCAAGCACTATTAGGAGAGATAGTCAGTGTTGATTGAGCCCACACAGTCTATCAATGTTGGCACAAATGAAATAGTAAAGACCCTGCATCTAGCGACATCCATGACAGAGGAAAAACCCAGTCTCACTAAATTCTTTGAAGAGAGGCAAATCAACTTTGCTTGGTCTTATGCTGACATGCCAGGCATAGATCCATGAACTCATCTTGCATCATTTATCACTACCACCTGGCATAAAACCAGTAAAGAAAAAGTTGAGAAAAATGCACCCTCATATCACCCTCTTGGTAAAATAAAAATTAAAGAAGCTACTAGACATAGGTTTTATCAAACCTATTGACTATGCCGAGTGGATATCAAATATTGTGCCCTGGTCTCAAAACCAGACAAAAGCATCAGGATATGTACGAACTTCAGGGATCTTAATAAAGCTTTCCCAAAGATGATTTTCCTCTACTAACATCGACATCATTGTAGACTTGACTGCTGGGCACAAAATGTTATCACTTATGGATGGCTTTTCAGGGTATAATCAGATAAAGATAACACCTGAAGATCAAGAAAAAACAACCTTCATATGTCCTTGGGGCACTTTCTGCTGGAATGTAATGCCTTTTGGGTTGAAAAATACTAGAGCCAGAGAGCAATGACCACCATCTTCCATGACATGATGCACACTTTTATGGAAGAATATGTAGATGACTTATTGGAAAAATCATTCACTAGAGAGAGACATCTAGAAATTTTAGACAAGATCTTCACTAGACTGGAGAAATTCAATGTGAGTTTGAACCCCAAGAAATGTGTATTCGGTGTAACATCAGCTAAGCTTTTGGGGTATATTGTATCAGCTAAAGGTATTGAGATGGATCTTGAAAAAGTTAAAGCCATCATGGAGATGCCTCCTAAAAATATCAGTCAACTCAGATCTTTGCAAGGAAGATTTCAATCCATTAGGAGCTTCATCACACAATTGGCTAACAAAACCCATCCTTTCAACCACTTACTCCACAAAAATGTCTCTTTCAAGTGGGATGAGCAATGTGGAGCCGCCTTCAATCAACTCAAGAAATATCTGATGACACCACTAATACTAGTATCACCAACTGGAGGAAAGCCATTGCTACTTTACATTGCAACAAAGGAGATATCTTTGGGCGTTTTATTGACACAAGAAGATTCTGCAATGGAGGAAAGGGAAATATATTATATGAGCATGACCTTGAATGGTTATGAGATCAATTATACCTTCATTGAAAAATCTTGTCTTGTGGTAGTATTCGCTGCCCAACAACTAAGACATTACATGTTGACTCATACCATCAAATTCATCGCTAAAATTGATTCATTAAACTATCTACTCAACAAATCTTCCCTAACAGGAAGACTAGCTAAATGGGTCATGATATTGAGTGAGTTTGACATCCAGTACGTGGATTGAAAAGAAATCAAGGGTCAAGCCATAGCAGATCAACTAGCCCAAGCACCATTTCAAGAAAGTCATCCAATGAACATTGAATTCCTAGATGCTGATGTCCTTACAATATCTACACAAAAATGGATGTTGTACTTTGATGGATCTTATACACAACATGGATTAGGCACAAAAATCTTGTCTATCTCACCACATGGACATACCATTCCCAAGTCCTACAAATTGATATTTCCTTGCACCAACAACATAGCTGAATATGAAGCATTGATCATTGGAATCAAAGTAGCAGTTGAGTGGAAGATCACAGAGTTACATGTCCATGGTGATTCACAACTAGTCATTAACTAGGTGAACAATTATTACCAAACAAAAGATAACAAATTAATGCCATATAAAAGAATGGTTGATGACTTCAAAAAGTACTTTGTGGAGATAAAATTTGAGCATATTCCTAGAGGCGACAACAAAGCTGTTGATTCCATGGCTACCATTGCTTCTCTCTTACAGATTCCTGAGAAAAGATCCCGTTATGAGTTCATGGTGGAACAAGTGTTCAACCCATCCTATGACAACCCCGAAGCCCAATTCATCTACCATCTAGCTGAGGCTGGCGCTTCTACCTATGGGAAAATATACACTTATCTCAAAGACAATACCCTCCCACCCGATTATCCCAGAACCAAAAAAAATTTTCATTCGACAAGCAACTCGACACCCTAATAGTCGATGTGCTTTATCGACAAGGTCTTGATGGTACTCTCCTTCGATGTCTAGAACGTAACGAAGTTGAAACCGCTTTACGTGAGGTCCATGACGATATCTGTGGTACACATTCAAGTGGCCTAACTTTATCTAAGAAACTCCTATGTTTGGGGTATTATTGGCCAAATATGGAGGATTCATTTCAATATGTCAAAAGGTGCACAAAATGTCAAATCCATGGAAACTTGATACATGCACTAGCACAAGAGTTGCAACCTTTCACCTCAACATGTCCTTTTTGTTAGTGGGGATTAGACCTCGTAGGCAAGATTCATCCATCTTCATCCAACAGAGACAAGTTTATCATCACAGCTACAAAATACTTCACAAAGTGGATTGAAGCGATTCCCCTAACCAACATCATAGGAAATCAAATCTCATCATTCATCCTGAATTATATCATCTTTCAATATGGAATCCCTCAATCCATTATCACATACAACAACAGACCATTCAAAAATTAAGATGTCCATGAACTTTGTGAGAGGTTCCATATACAACATTGGTTTTCTTCACCATACTATCCCCAAGGAAATGGCCAAGCAGAGACCTCAAACAAGACTATCCTGAAAATATTGAAGAAAACCATCAACGAGGCTAGATGTGATTGGCATGTTCAACTGAAACCTGCTTTATGGGCTTACAGAACCGGTATCCACACCCAGACAAGAACAACACCCTATGCTCTAGTCTATGGATAAGAGGACATTCTACCTATTGAGGTTGAACTACCATCACTCCGGGTGTCACTAAAGGGGATCATTTCTTATGAGGATTACAAAGTGTCTAGGTTACAAGAATTGGAACTATTGGATGAGTGTCGTCAACATGCAGTGGATCACCTAAAAGCCTATCAACATAGGATATCCAAAAGTTACAATCATAGAGTAAATCCTAGAACATTTAAGGTGGGTGATTTAGTCCTAAAAGAAAACCCTTGTAACCAACAAGATTAAGAGAAGAAGGGGAAATTTGAACCCAACTGGCTAGGTCCCTTTGTTATTGTGTTAGTCTTTGTATTAGGAGCATATCAATTGTCCACATCGGAAGGGTATTTGTTTGATGAACCCCTCAATGGATTGCATCTCAAAAGTTTCTACACTTGAATCATCCAGTGCATGAGAAAGAGTCTGAAAAATACAAAAACATCGAGGAAAATGTCCTAAAATGGTTTCCACATTGAAAACACGGCAAGCAGTGATCTTAGTAACAACAAAAAAAATAAGAAAAAGATCAAAAATCCAAAAAAAAGAAAAAAAGAGAAAAATAAAAATAAAAAAGTGAAAAAAAGTCATAAAATCTAAAAAAGTACAATAAAAACAAGTAGTGAAAACTTGGCAACATACGCTATTTGTGATAGGTTAGCTTTTCTATCTATTTAAGCATGCTAACCATTTGCTTTCATCGTTCACTTTCGCCATCATTCTACCTATTGTGAATCAATATTTAAAAAGCTCCCTTTAGGTATATTTTTGGTATAAGTATCGGCCCGTGCATTGCAAATAAGCCACTCGACCTTTTTGTAAAACTCTGCTACTCCCTCCATGTGTCTGATCTACGCTCCTCAGAGGTTTCCTTTC